>JAGVVM010002614.1:0-20362 GCA_019149425.1 Psidium friedrichsthalianum
GGCCACTTTAAGCCCTTATTTGAAAAAATAAGGATACTTCAAGCCTTTGTTTGGAGGTTTCCAAAAGATAACGGGATAATTGCAGATTCGGTGTTGTAATTTATGCAGCTCTTGTGAATGGGCCCTCATATTTATTTTGGTGCGAATCAAGTCCCTTTATTGTACTTTTCCAATGGAAATCCCTTTTTAGTTATCATAGATAAATACGTTGACTTGGCCGTTTGATGTGCATATAAAAAAAGAAAAAAAAGGAATGAACATATTTTTAAAATGAGTACATTTAATCTAATGGGGAAAAATAATATATCGTTAGGCCCAAATTCAATTCAGAATTGTGGGCACGTGATTAAGAAAATTTAGTACTTTTGCCCATTTTTCCTCTTAATTAGACTAAGTTCTAATTTTTTAAAATACTTTTCTCGCTTTCATTTAGCAGTATTGAAAAAAGCCATATTAAACAAACATTTCAACATAACTAAGTGTGAATGATGATTGAGAAAGACTTACAGGGAAGAAATCAAGTAAGTTGGATAATCAACTTGCACAAAAAATGTTTCAGAACTCAGTAGTTCTGACATTACGATCATACCTTTTGAAAATGAAATTACTTGTTGATTGTTGTAGCTAAAACATTACGTTCTTCGCCTTCGGACCCATCAATCATAACATCCAACAATCAATCAAATTGTATCTATTGCTCTATTCTAGCTTTAGAGTCCTAATCTAACTTCTATTTTAACTGAAATTTCTTGTGTCTCTTAGGCCTACCATCTTTTTTTGACTAGGTTTATCTTACCTAGTTGTCATCTTGCAAAATTAAATTGAGATGCTGTCCCCAATTAGTCAGGACCACAGTTCATGAGCTGGCGATTCTGATTTCAATTTTGGGTAAACCAGAACCGAGCCCTTAAGTGGCAATTCTAGTTCTGGCTGGTTTTAGTTCCAAACCGCCAGTTCCAGGCTGGTTCCATTGCTTGCAATGGCTCCTTCCCCCTTTTTTATTTAAAAAATTCTATTTTCACGGTTCGGAACTGCTGGTTCGGAACTTGGTTCAAGATTCTAAGCAACTGGAACCAGCCTCTTATGCCACGGGCTGGTTCCGGTTCCGGTCCCGAACCATCGGTCCGACCAATGGGCCAGTTCTAGGTTTGACCCGGGCTAGTTCCAGCACAGTTCTGGGCTCATCCTGGTCCGTGCCCTTCACTATCCCCAATCATTGCCATGAATCGGTCTGTTCCCCTGGCCAATGGTTGTTAACTTGCTTCCAGATAAACCAACGCACAAGTTATTGACACGCGGCCGCACAGCCATCGTTAACTGCTTTCAAGAGAGCGACGTCGTTTGTAACGCTTTGACCCATTACTCGGATGACACAAAACACTGCTCATCGAGAACTACAGGTAAACGCAGCTCTCTCGTTCCCTTGTATTGCTATCAGATGGGACTTTATCCAAGTTTTCGTTCAAAAAAGCCCATAAATTCCGCATCTAATTTGGTCAACCACGACAGTAGCATGTGTATTACAAGAAGACAACTGAGAAAAGAGATTTTCCTAGCCATCGCCACCAAATCCCCGGATGAGAAAAATAGGGTATCTTTGAGGACTTCACAAGAAAGTTGACCAAAGCATAAAATCCTGGCCAAACCATAGGTTGAAGATCCACAGATTACGCAGCTTCATCGAACTTCAATGATCGAAGGCACGTGCTGGATTCATCACACTGTGGTCATATGATTTTTCCCAAGAAAAATATGTATATGCGTTAACTTTATGTGATTTAATCATTATGTACAGTAAGGTGTTAGATTGAAAGTTATTCGACTAAGATATGGATGTCTCGCGAGTTGAAGAACCAAGTTGATGTCATTTATCACTTTATTTGTGCTATTGGGAGATAGAAAACCGCCTTCGTTGAGAATGTGCGCCCAATGATAGAATTTCTAGAGGATTGAATATCCCGAATATTCATGAATGGACATAAAACTCATGTATAATTTCGATTAAACACGGAAATATGTAGAAATCTATGCTTACCTCAAGCCATTGACGAAGTCAATTGACAAACCGGATTCTCTAAGCCTTGAACGTCAATGAATGAGTACCTCAAGGCAATTGCTTTCCTAGGGACCCACATGCAGAAAATTGGTGGTAAATTAGTCAAGTGACTATTAGAATATTTAAATATTAAATCACATCCACCTTAAGCCTTAAGGACAAATTGGCGGTGGTCCAATTAAAATCTCACGTGGTATAAGAGTAAGAAGGTTATCGCTCCGAATCTTTCAACCACACCAAAATCTCACGGTGACAAAGTGCTTGCAATCGGTTACAAGATTTCAGGTAGGCGTTGCAGAATTTGAAAAAATCAGGAGGTAAGTTACGACAAGTGTTAAAACTTGAGGGCCAAAATACCATTGGCCTGTCGACGTCGTCCATCTTGGGCTTTTTACGAAAATGGGTTAAAAAATTTATCTTTTTACGGATTTGGGTTTCGCGGCTAAAAATTACGAGAAAGGGGCTTGTTCGGCAGTTCAACTGCCGAACAAGCCCGTTCGGCGCTTGAAGCGCCGAACAACAAAAAAATAAAAAAAAAAAAAACAACCAAAAACCTTGTTCGGCAGTTCAATTGCCGAACAAGGAAAAAAAAATAAAAAAAAAAACAAAAAACCCTTGTTCGGCAGTTTAACTGCCGAACAAGGAAAAGTTTGGGGGGGGTTGGGGGGTTAAAAAAAATTAAAAAATTCGTAAAAAATTAAAAAAAGAAAAAATACAAAAAAATTCTAAAAAATTTCCATAAATTCCAAAAATTAGGAAATTGACCATTTTAACGAGTCGGTTCTATTTTTGATGGTTTTCCCTTTTAGACATTTTGAAATGACGATTTTGCCCCTTACGGGCAAATTGTCTCGAAAAATTTCAAAAGTTTCCAAAAAAATTCCAAAAATTAGTAAATGGGCCACTTTAATTGGCCATCCTACTTTTAAAGATTTTCTCATCTATCTTTTCAAAATGATGATTTTTCCCCTTATGGAAAAAAAAGTATTCACAAAAAAAATATTCCATCATAAATATTTTTCTCATCAATCGTTACCTGTTCATTTTCTTGCAGAAGATCTGAGTCAGACACATAATTCGAATGTGACGCTGACTCATTATGAGCAAAACCCATATAAACCAAAATTATGTATTATTATAAATTTGATGTACTAGAACTTTTTACATCATAAATATGATATTGCTATGTGTTGACATCGTTGAATCTAGAGGCATTGAAAAATCATATTTAGAAGCTTTAACGAAGCCTGAGGATAATTTGGAAGAAAAGTAATTTTTGAAATTTGTCGTAAATTTTAATATTATTTTCATATTAAGAAAATATCCGAAAATAAGAAAATAGATTCCGTAGACTACAAATATGAAGAAATTGCCAAAATTTTATTTTAAAAACCTTTCCATGTTGGACCATTTAAAATATTGACTATTTTTTTCGTGAACATTTTTTTTTCCATAAGGGGCAAAATCATCATTTTGAAAAAATAGATGAGAAAAATCCTTAAAAGTAGGATTGGCCAATTAAAGTGGCCCATTTACTAATTTTTGGAATTTTTTTTGGAAACTTTTGAAATTTTTCGAGACAATTTGCCCGTAAGGGGCAAAATTATCATTTCGAAATGTCTAAAAGGGAAAACCATCAAAAAATAGGACCAACTCGTTAAAATAATCAATTCCTAATTTTTGGAATTTATGGAAATTTTTTAGAATTTTTTTGGTATTTTTTCTTTTTTATAATTTTTTACGAATTTTTTAATTTTTTTAACCCCCCCCACTTTTCCTTGTTCGGCAGTTTAACTGCCGAACAAGGGTTTTTTGTTTTTTTTTAATTTTTTTTCCTTGTTCGGCAATTGAACTGCCGAACAAGGTTTTTGGTTGTTTTTTTTTTATTTTTTTGTTGTTCGGCGCTTGAAGCGCCGAACGGGGCTTGTTCGGCAGTTGAACTGCCGAACAAGCCCTTTCTCGTAATTTTTTAGCCGCGAAACCCAAATCCGTAAAAAGATAAAT
Organism: Psidium friedrichsthalianum; assembly: GCA_019149425.1. Lineage (NCBI taxonomy): Eukaryota > Viridiplantae > Streptophyta > Magnoliopsida > Myrtales > Myrtaceae > Psidium > Psidium friedrichsthalianum. The sequence continues at coordinate 4,061 of JAGVVM010002614.1, forward strand.
TTTTAACCCATTTTCGTAAAAAGCCCTCCATCTTGGCCTTCCCAATTTGGTTAATGCTATTCTTGCTCTGTTTCCTTTCTAAATTGCCGCTTTTTTGATAATTCAAAACGAAATGGCCAGCTATTTGATTTTTTTTATCTACGGGCTCTTGGAGACGTCCCTAATTGTCTTATATTAATGAGAATTTCTTGCATAGGATTCTCTTCAAACGGTAGCTTCATCTGCCGTCGAAGAGGAAGGCACGTCGGATTTATTTCACTGTGACCATTTGTCATGGCAAGAACCCGTTTATGTCAAATTCAAATGTGTTTAATTATGTGTCACGTCGTATGAACAAACAAATCATATCGTTTGGATCGGGCAGCAAAGTCACGTCCGGCGACAAGCCTTGCTCGAGTTCAGACAGGCCCTCGAGCCGCCGAGAGTTGCACTTTCTCCCAAACCCAATTCTTACGAGCGATGGCTTGTAGCACTGTCGTTCTTTGTCAATTCAGTTCTTAATTTTTTTAATTGTGTCAATTGATTCTTGGATCTTTTCACTTTCTATCAATCAAGTCCATTCGACTAACTAAGGTAGGAAATGATGCAATGAAATTGCAATGCGACGAGGGGGTGCAAAATTCCTTCCCAGCTATTTTCTCTCTTCTGATTTTCTCCTCTTCCAAAAAAGGGAAGGAAAAAAAAAACAACAACAACAGCAAAAGAGCGTAAAAGTGTATGTTGTCGACTTAGCCACGAAACTTGTGCATGTAGTGAGGATGACAGTAAGAATTAAAAGCTGTTGTTTGTTTTTTTTTTGGTAAAGAAAAAGCTGTTGTTTGTTTGTTCGTAAAACAAACAAAATGATGCATTTTTTAGTTCCGCATAGAAAAGACATGAGAATGCGAACACTTTATAAGTGAAAGACCATTCTAATCCTTCAAATGAAGGCAATGGGCTAAGTAGGCCACATCCTGCTATGTCTTCGTGTGGATGTGTGATTATTAGGCACACTTAGTGTGCACTTTGCATGCTCGTGAAACAAAAAATGAGTTGTAGTTATTTTAATTTTTAATTTCACATTTATAATTATTATGTCCAATGGTTATTTGGGGCTCTCACTAACACAAGAGTTGGGTTCAAATTTACTATTTTTAGACATGTAGAGTTGTGTTCGAATTAGCAGTTTTCCGGACACGAAGAGTTGTTAATTAAAAGTTTTTAGACACGAGAAGTTTTGATTTTTATTTTCCAAATATCATCGCTATTATTAATCCAAGAATTCTGTTCAATATTTACACTTCAACTTCCATATTTTCGTTTCTTTCAAAAAGAGATACACATGCTTTTCCAATTGTTTTCTTTTGAGAGTTATTAAAGAAATATTAGAATTATTATATGATATTATCATTCTAAGACTTTGTTGTATAATAGAAGATTCTTGCCGGCAACTATTAGCAAAGTTGTGGGGCAAATATTTCCTTACAAAAAGTGAATTTATGCCTCAACATTTAATTCTATTTCTTCCCATTCGTTTATCATATTTCCCAACAAAAGCTTCAATTTTTTATTCAGACATACCTACACATATTTACTTTTACATGGAAAATCATAATTGAAGTGAACTACCGAGACACTCCGTCCATGTACTCTTTAAATTGGTGGATTTAGTCTCTCCAACCAATATTCCCTAATGTTGTTATAGAGTTTCGATGATTCACTATCAAATTTTTTTTTCAATAAACTGAGACGATCACAAAATGATAGGACGGTTCATGGTGGAATTTCTTAGGTGGAATTTCTTTTTTTTTTTTTTTACGTATATGACTTGGGCAAAGTATGATTTTACACACTTTCTCAAACCGTTTGACAAACATGCAGTCGAATTCAACGTTGGATGGTTGATTTTGATTTGACAAAGTAGTATTCATAGAACCACGAACCATTTGTTTGGGAGCATATTCCAAAACTAAATGGTTAACAAAATAGAAATTGTGTTGCATTCACGTGATCGCGACCATAGACGCAAAGCCCAAGTGTTAATGCTTCCTTCTCAATCTCAAAATAGAAATTGTGCCGCTATTACGTGATCGCAACCATAGACACAAAGCCCTAGTGTGAATGCTTCCTTGTTACAATCTGTCGTTCTCAATCTCAAGATTCAGTAGTCTTATAAATTGCAAGAGCCCAGTTTCTCAGAACAGGGTATATTGCGAACTCTTCTTCTTCTTCTTCTTCTTCTTCTTCTTGAGGACACCATGGAGTACCCTAAAGGTCCAACAAGATCAGTGAAGTGGTTCGACCCCAGTGGCTCGTCAAGTGGTCTAGGAACTTCTCAAATTCGTCAAGAGCTGTCACAAATGCCGCCGCCATGAGCCCAAATTGCGGCGGCATTCACAAGAGCATCAGCTTCCTCAAAAGAATGATCTCTTCTCTATCGTCAGATGGCGATGATGGCAACAGCAACAACAAGAAGCACACCAGCGGCAACAGCAATGTTGTCCCGAAAGGCCACCTTGCAGTCTGCGTCAGCGAAGAGCTCGAGAGGTTCGTCATCCCAATCCAATACTTGGGCCACCCGGCATTCAGGTTCTTGCTGCGAGAGGCCGAGGAGGTGTTCGGGTTTAAGCAGACGGGTGTCCTGAGAATCCCATGCGACGTATCGGTATTCCAAAGTGTTCTGGAGAGGGTCGAAAGGAAGAAGAATGTGGTCTAGAATGGCAGTGTGGCGGCGATAGAACAGTGCAGGCTCAGTGCAGACGAGACGTTTGGATGTCTCCTGTTAGACGTAGGTGAGATGGGTTATAGTCATCTTAATCACTCTCGCCGTCATTCTTGGAGCCCTTTATTTACGTGACTTATCTTCTCCTTTGTGTTATACCAGAGTTGTTGCTTCTTAAGAGATGTAGGCGTACCATATTTTCCATGTCAAAAGATGCAAATTTATAGAAAGCATTGACTAACTTGCATTCCCGATTGTTTTCTAGATCTTCCATCTTTTCTTTGAGGAGAACTATATTACCAATGAAAGATGCTAGTGTGACAGTCTGACAATACGTTAGTTATTTTTGACCGCACGATATCTCAATTAATGTGTGTTTTATGCAAAACGCGGTGATAATGTGTGTGTTTACAGATGAGATCATACCATCCCAGATAGTATTATCAGGAAGCATTTCTGTCGACATCTAAAAAGTAAATTATTTTTTGGAAATGCTTCCCTAATAGTGCTGTTAAGGACTGTACAAGAACAACCATAGACCCATACACCATTACGTGTTTTACATAAAGCATTCGTTAATTGAGAGATCATGTTGTCAGAAATAACTCATGTCAAGCTGTCAAGCTATTAGCTTTTCTTTTATACATAATATTCATAAGTACGATTGATTATTGGAGTGTGTAATATCAAGGATACTCTTTTGTTCACAAGTGCATCAAACAATCTTGAGATTTGTAGCTTCATCAACAATGACATCAATTCGAATTCACCAAAGCAAAATTTTTCAAATAGTTCCGTTGAAATAAGAAAAACCCAAGATGTTGATATTTCGCTTGATTCTAGTGAATGAATTGATGCCTTTTCTTTGTTTTGTTGCCTAACAAATTTTTACGCAACCCTTTCTGCGTTATGTACATGACACATTATAAAGCATGTTTAATTTGAACTTGCCGCACTCATGTCATAAATAGATTGTCCATTTTATATAAGACTAGTAAGTGTACAATTTGTTTGGTGACCCTTTCAATTGTCATCCGCCAAAGGTTAAAATAAATTTAATATCACTCATTAAGTATTGTAGTTTGGGATCGTAATATGGTCACTACATTAACTAATATTCTGGGTGCATTTGCTTCACCAAAACCAATGATTCGAAATTTTTTTTCGAAAAATGATCTCTCAAATCACTTTAAAAAATGAATGAATGAAACATATTTTCATCGTCCACGAAATTGTTAATAATGAAAATATTTTTTTCTGACTAATTATTCCAAGCAATACAAGCAATTGCTTTTGGGAATAATGTTGGGTTTCTAGCGGTCCCGGCGCTCGTCACATACATGAAAACATATCATACACGCAGCGAAAGAAAATAAATTCAAACGGCGATCGTCTTAGAAATCCTCGTATATTTAAATCGAAAATCAAACTCTCTAAAGCTAGTTTAGAAACGTACCTGGATAATAGAGATTGGATGCGGCTCTGCTTCTTTGTCCTCAGCCCAAGAAGTGTCGGGCCTCTAGTTCAGACACGCCCCGACACTATGCGACCTTGAAGACAGAGATTTGGAGAAACGGCTCTCGGATTATGCTAGTAATCCTCGCGGCGTCTCAATCCGAACCCTTCGTTTTCAACCAATGGAAACACAAATTTTGTGTATCCGAATCGATCGATTCTCGAGCTCACTTTCTCACGAAATTTTGGCACGTATATATGTGTTTCTCTTAAGTGTCTAACCTTTTTGTTTGAGGGCTCTCACCTCTATTTATAGAGGGTGAGAGATGAGAGAGAAAGAGGGGAGGGGCGGTTTAAAACCGCCCCTCTAAAGCCGCCCACGTGGCGGCCAATGGGCCGGCCACGTGGTCTGCGCACACTGGCTACGTGGCTAGCCGGCTAGAGGGCCGGTTTAAACTTGACAGCCACGTGGCACCGCCCTAAATTGGCCGGGGTAAAGGCAGGGCAATTTTTTTGCCGCCTTTGACCGGCCCGTCAGCGGTCAATTGGGCGGCCCAAACGGCGTCGGTTTTGACTTGTTTCCAGATAAACCAACGCACAAGTTATTGACACGGGGCCGCACGCCCATGGTTAACTGCTTTCAAGAGAGCGACGTGGTTTGTAACACTTTTGACCCACTGGTCGGATGACACAAAACACTGCTCGTCAAAAACCACATGTAAATGCAGCTCTCTCGTCCCCTTATATTGCTATCAGATTGGATTTTATAAAAGTTTTTTCGTTCAAAAAAGCTGATTAAGTCCACATCTAATTTGGTCAACCATTACAATAATATGAGTATTACAGGAAGACAAATGAGAAAAGAGTTTTTCTTTGCCATCGCTACCAACTCCCTGGATGAGTAAAAATAGGGTGTCCTTGAGGACTTTTGCATAACCTAAGGCAATTTCCAAGTTGTTGATTCTGGAAGAGTCATTCTATCAACTTATCTTCATGAGACTTCAATGGAGACGCTGCAAAATTGGAAATGTCTAAAGATAAATTTGCAGCACATGCCAAAACCTAACTGACAAAATGTAATTCCCCATCTATTATTCATCTTATTCGTGCTCTACTTTCCTTCTAAATTGCCGCTTATGATAGTTGAGCTCACCTATTAATTAAGTTAAGAAGTCAAGACGAGATGGCCCGCTAATTTTTTTTTTTTTTAAATCTAGGGTCAATGGGGACGTCCTTAATTGTCGTGTACTACTCAAATTTTAGAACCAAAGCATAGGATCCTCATCAAACCGCAGCTTGAAGATCCATTGATTACGCAGTTCTGGTCAAAGGCACCGTGCTGGATTCATTGCACTGTCGTTGTACTTTGATTTTTCCCCAGTAAAATAGATGTGCCAATACAATGTAAGTGCATCAAAGTGTGGATGCACGCGTGGGGCAAATTCGCTTCGGAGATCTGGGACCCAGCGATGAAGTGCCGAATCTGGCTGGGCACCTTTGCCACTGTAGAGGACGCCGGCTCGAACCTACGATGAGGTGGCGCGTGGGATCTACGGTGCCAAGACGAGGACGAACTTGCCGCAGATCCCTAGTCCATCAGGTCTCAGGCCACAGGCCTTGACCAAGCTCACAATCAGCTCGACCGCGAGGCCGTGAGCGACGAATTCAGCATCGATTGCCTGATGCACAGCAGCTTGAGCAGCACCATGGAGTCGTCCAGCAGACCTAGGGTTTCAAGCATGGTCACTATGACAGTCGACCGAGACCGGTCCAGCTGATTCCGAGCGATGATTGCCACGGTGACTGCGGCTCTTCTTTCTGTGGTCAATGAGATGGAGGATTGTGGCAGGACATCACCCTTTAGTCATCGAGTTTTGCTTTTCGATCTCAATCTTCCACCGCAAATGGGCTGCGATCCTCAACGGTAATGATTTAATGGCCCGTGCATTATGCCTGTGATACATTTAGAGTGCATTTAGTTCCCCTAGAAATGAGCTTTGAGAAAATGCAAATATCTTTAGCCTAAAAAATTCGAAGGAAATGCAAATGGCGTTTTGTAAAAACTCCTTTGAGAGGTAACTTAGGGTCAAGTAGTGTTTGGCCAAAATATAATTACAAAGAGCTTTGGATGGGATTTTCATTTTTTTATTAAAAAATTTCAAACCCCCCTTCGTCGGAGGCGACGAAGGCCTTAGACTACCGACGACCATCGATCGAGGTTGCCTGGGGTTTGGTGGCCTTTGCTAGGGGTCACGCTACCCAGTCAGCCATCGCCGAGGTCGTGCTACCCAGGTTGCCTTCGCCGGGGGTCGCCCGACTTTAGGCGGCCCTCATCATGGTCGTTAGCCTTTTGCCACCCCTCGCCAGTCAAATCTTCTCTTGCACCCTAGCTCAAGAAGGAAGATGAATGGTGATCTAGGGTTTCACTTTTTAAGAGTGGTAAACTTGGATTTTTAGTAAGGTTTTGAGGGTAAAATAAATTACTCGCTATTTTTCATTAATGGATCCTTCATTGTTCCAAAATTGCTGAAAGCTCAATACTAGTCCTTACCAACATTGAGCTTTCAGTCTTTTCAAGGACAATTTTCAACCCTAAAGCCCCTTGGAAATAGTTGCCAAACATCCCAAATTTTCTTCAAGAGGCTTTCAGAATGCTGAATCAAACGCACAGCACCCTATTGGCATTTAGAGTTTGTGTTTATCTTCATCTTCTTGGCTTCAACTTTCTTTTTCACTCGCATTTGTGAAAAAAGAAGTTGCAAAAGTTGGCAACCTGGATTTTTGCCGAGTTGGATTACTCATTGTGGGCGCATTGTCGACGCGCTCTTCCTCCATCCGGTCCAAAGCCTGACCGGAGCGGACAAGTACGTTACTCGATGTGCGCTTAGGACTGCATAAAAACTCTTGTAAAGCACGTGAATCCAAAGAGCCATCCAACTGAAATTCCAAGAGCTGTATAACCGCCGCTCGAAACAATATGCTCATGAAATTTAAACAAAGTAAATCCTACAACTGATTGTCCGGTGGAAAATTGTCCAAAAATCTTAAACATGTTGCACTTGTGCCAATTCAGTCGCAAACTTTTCAAATTATACCAATTCAGTCCTAAACCTTTTGACAACTTGCCAATTCAGTCCTAAACCTTTAAATTATGCCAATTTATCCTAAATCTTTTAATAATTTACCAAATAATCCTAAAGCTTTAACCAAATTGTCAATTTAGTCATTCGGCCACTTAGTTAAATAATAAGTTTAGCACTAAAATGGCAAAATTTCAAAAGATTAGGACTAAATTGACACAATTTGAAAGATTTGGGACTAATTTGACACAATTGAAAGGTTTAGGACTAAATTGGCAAATCGTCGAAATGTTAAGAAACTAAATTTGCACAATTAAAAAGGCTTAGGACTAATTGGTAAGAGTCAAAAGGTTTAGAACTTTTTTGCTAATTTTCCCCGTTGTCCGACGTTATCGGTCAAAAGGGGGCATGTTCTTAGGGCCGGTACATGATCTGTTTGCACCACACAAATACGATAGAAAATGAAATAAATGGTGAAAAGCAAGATATGATAAAAGCACCAATACGAATCGATAGCCCCGCTCAAGTGCCTTTAACTTTTAAGGCTATGAAAGGATTTCGTTTGGACAATCGCATTTTGAACGGATATTCCAAAAAATTATTAAGCATGTTGGACGTTAATATCACAATTTTCACAACAGTGGATTATACAAATCACGAAAAGCAGAAGTATATACCATAAGCTGTAAAACTTTTCTTAATTGAGTGTAATTAGTAGTTTTGTATCTGTTATTTAGTGATAATATATGTATTAGTATTACTCATCCTCTAGCAGTCAAAATGCACTTCATTACAATTTCAGGAAAGGTTCATAATTTAGAGATACCTTATATTTATAGAATGAAGAGATTCGCTCGGAAATTTATTTCTTCAAGGGAAAATTCCAAATAAGGGTATGAAATGCTCTAATTTCAGCTATTATTTAAAACAAAGTTCATTTCAGGCTTTTATTTGAGGAAATGATAGCACTTCGGGCCCTTATTTGAGAATTTTCCTTTCTCAGAGTTTGAGTCGGAGCAAGTATTAGCAGAACAAAACTTCACCAGTTAGCACACTAAGATTCGTGCGCTATTGGAAAAGGCTAGGAACATTATTTTGTTCAATTTAAGGGAAGATATTTTGGTTGAAGTGGCAGATGAGACGAGTGCACGAACAGTGAAAGGTTACAATTTGTGCTATCCAGTTCTTACGTCACCTGGATTCATCATTTGAGGGATGTCACCTTCAATGAACCGGCAGGGAATGACAGATATCCGAAGCCAAGTGCTCACAGAGACGCCATATTCCATATTAACAGGCAGAGAATGCAAAGAGATCAAAGAACCACAAAGGTTTGGTTATGCATATTGTGTTACTCCTGATAGTGTTTTTTAATGTATTGTCTACTAAAGAGGAGACAAGGACCCACCCTCATATCAAGAGGCGGTGTCGGGTGTAAAGACTCAATTGCGTGATATGGGAATGGAGATGGAGTTCCTTCAGCAGATTCAAACATGGCAATTAGCAGTACCTCTAAAGGAGCAGAAGATAGTGGGATGTGAGTCTTCAAGAAGAAGCATGACAATTTCGATTCAGAGGCAACCGGATATAAAGCACGCCCGGCAGTGAAGGGGTTCACGTAGTATGAAGGCATCGACTACCATGAGGCTCTCATTTGTAGTCAAATATAGCTCGATCTGAGTGTAGTCGGAATTCATTTGGCAAACACTTGGAGTAATAATAGCTAGATGTTAAGACAGAAGCAGATATTTATCAACCGAAAGGCTTTGTCCTTCATGTTATGAAGACAAAGGTATGCTTGCTTAAACAATCTCTCTATGGCCTTAGAAACTCCTAGGCAAGGGTACAAACAGTTTAACTCCTTTTTGATTATGGGGCAATATAATAAGAATGTCTAGGAAAATGGCATGTATTAAGGACTCTAGAGGATGGTAGCTATAGCTATTTATTGTTATAAGTCAATGATACGTGATAGAAGCTAAGAGAACTTCCAACTTTAGTGCCGTACTGGTAATTGAGTAAGCAGTTAGAGATGAAAGGCTTAGGTCATTAAATTCTAGATACTCGATATGATGATCACGAGGGATAGGTCTGTAAGGATGCTTGGCAATCACAAGGAGATTACATCATATAATGCTAAGGCAATTTAGTATCAAACGCATGAATCGTGAGTACCTCGCTAGATGAACACTTCAAGCATTCAACTGATCTTGCACCTGGTCAAGGGAGATATAGAGTATATGCATGTTACCTAGGCTAGTGTTGGTATTAGTATTATGTATGGTATGATTGCATCAGGCTAAATTTTGCATGTCGTTAGTGTTGGGATCGATATAAGAGTAATCCAAAAAATAATACCAGAAAGCTATGAATTGGATTCTGAGGTTTTAAAGGGGGCAACCAAGCAAATAAATGGCGTAATGGAGGCAAATCAAGGACCTATTTTGACTCAGAAATTTCCCTAGCAATTGAATTTTGTGACAGGATAAGTTTGTAGTATACTGTGACATCAAAGCGAAAAATATTTGACTAGAAATTGGATGTATCATGAACGTAATAAGCACATTTATGTTAGGTAGCACTTTATTTGTGATATTGTTTTCAGGGAACCACCTCCATTTTGAGAAGCGTACACGACAGAAAATCTAGCAGATATGTTGACAAACCTTATTCCATTGACCAAGTTCAAGAATCGTTGGACCATGGCCAGCATCTGCCTCGGGTAAGGACCCTAGAGGGGGCTCGGGATTGAGACGACAATTGATTAGGATGAAGTTGAACATCACGCCAAGGTGGAAACTTGTTGATTATGGCCCTTTAATCTCAACTGATTTGATATCCGACTTATAATGAATTGCAAGGAAATCCCGCCCATATTAGGAAAGCCCAATTGAACTCTTGCCAATAGGACTGGCGGTTGATGAAAGATAAAAAAAGTGAAATAATTCCTTACAAGACATTTTTTCGTTGTTGAAGTTGAGGTCTGTGTCGACATCAGACGAGGGCTCGTAGTTTTCGCATGATTTGTGTCGAGTTCGGTCTCTAGCATGTATAGCGAGTACGCTGTAGAGATGTAATATATATGTAAAGTTTGCAAGAGACGAGAAGAGTGTGAGAAGGCTAGCTCGTTTCTTGTAATTGATTTTTGTGGGTTCATGTTTGATCTAGGATTGGAAAACACTTGAGAGCATGTGCGGTTGAGTAACTGTAACCTCCTCTTTATCGATTGTATTGGAACGAACTTGTCGCTCTCTCTCCCCATAGAGCAAACCCCCACGGGACCCCATGAATCCACCATGTTCAAATTTTATTTTTCTAATCTATTTCCTACTCAATCATTTTATTATTCGCTCTTCGGTATTAGTCATGACGTCATTAATGCTTCAATTATGTTACTCCAGCATGAGGTTAACTTTTTAATTCACAAAATGAGTCGCGTCAAATTATTTTACTTTATGGTTCATTCGCAAAACAACCAAGACAACTTATCTAATCCTAATCTAATAAAAATACGTTTAATGAATGTTAGAGGGAGAGTTTGGATAGTACAATCGATTGGTACCGATCCTTGACCGTTCGAAGTACAGTCCCACATCAGAAACCATGCGTACAGGGTCATGGCAATAAATAAATAACTTAGGTCATTCAATTCAGATAAAAGACATCCAGCCTAATATTCTCAAGTTAAGTCGCGACGTACTAAAAAAAAAAGAAAAGAGATGGACTGGAAAAGGGAGAAAACTGAAGAAGACGAAAAGGAAAGCGAAAGTGTCCTTCTGACAAAGGAAAGGATGGATAGAGAACATGCAAATACAATTAGAATACGATGAGAAGATGAAAACGGCACCCGCCAAATAATGAGTAGCACTAACAGTTCGTGTCTATCTCGAAATAAAGAAATAATACGAATATGTCATATTTAATAAACATCTCGAGCTATATCGATTCATGTTGAAACAAATGACCCGTTAACATATCAGTTCGTGTCATGATAGTATCCATTCATGTGGAACACAAAATTTGCTTATGAGGGGGCCAACAATTTCTTCCCACCATTCATTTCTTGAGATATTCGTCAAATACCGAACAAATTGGGGGCTCACCAATCATAATCGTCTTTGATAGCATTTTTGGGAGCGTGCAACAGAAGTCCGATACCATCGAATGGAGAGATCACTAAGAGAGAATTCAAGTCTGACCCCATCAACATATCCAATTCGGCTCACATTCACTCAAAAGTTTAAGCCAATAAATTATAAGTCAACTAGGATATATTAATTGTTCAACCCCACATCAATCATCCGATATGGGACTTCTCTAACATAATTCACGCGTGCATATCTACAAACGTGAAGTGTTGGTTTTAATCCATGTAAATAGATGGGTGAATTTAGTCTCTCGGACCAATAACTGCTAACATTCTTATCGAGTTTCAATAATTAACTATTAGTTTTTTTTTTTCAATAAACGGAGACAATGATAAAGAATGATAGGATGAAAAATGTTTATGTGAATGTCTTATGAAATATGTAGTCCATGGTGGAACTTCTGATGTGGATTTTCCTCTTTTTTGGTACGTATATGAGTTGGGGAAAGTTCAATTTTACACACCGTGTCAAAGCGTGCACCAAATATGCATTCCAATTCAATTTTGGAAGCTTGATTTTGATGGAAAAGTAACGCCTAGAGAAGAACGTATCATTTGTCTGGGAGGATATTTTAAAACAAAATCCGTCATGAGCCGTCAACGAAATTGGAATTTTTTGCCATGTGGGGGTATTACTTTGGATCGCCACCCAGTGTGAAAGCTTACTTGTTACAATCGGTCAATCTTAATCTCAAAGATCCGCTTCTCCTATAAATTACAAAAGCCCAGTTTCTTAGATTAGAGCGATTTAGGGCATATTGGAACCTGTCTTCTTGTTCTTGTTCTTCCCTTTCTTTCTTCTTCTTCTTGTTGAGGAAGCCATGGAGTTCCCTAAATTGTCTCAGCGAAGTGGTTCGACTCTGGCAGCTCCTCAAGAAGTGGAAGAACTTTGCAAACTCATCAAAAGCTGCACAGCTGTCCCCGCGATGAGCCTGAAGGGCAGCAGCATTCACAAGAGCATCAGCTTCCTCAAAAGATCATATCTTCTCCATCATACAACGAAAACGGCAACAACAACAAGAAACACAGCAGCGGCAACAGCAATGTTGTCCCGAAAGGCTACCTCTCAATCGGCGTCAGTGAAGAGCTCGAGAGGTTCGTCATCCCCATGCACTACTTGAGCCACCCTGCATTGAATTCTTGCTGGAGAGGCCGAGGAGGTGTTCAGATTTCAGCAACGGTGTCCTGAGAATCCCATTGTGACGTTTCGGTGTTCCAAAGTGTTCTGGAGAAGGTCGAAAGGAACAAGAAGGCGGTCAAGATAGGCGGCCTGGTGGCGAAAGGACAGTGTAGACTCAGTGCAGACGAGATGTTTCGAGGTCTCCTGTTAGAAGGTGGTGACTGGATTGTTAGTGGTTGATTATTTCTTCTTCATTTAAATTGTAATGTTTGCTAAAATGAAAAACCAGAGTTGTCTTTCCTTCCATGTGCTTTTCTTAAGCTTGTTGTTTTTTCTCTCTCGACTAAAAAACCAACAATTGGTATCAGAGCTCTCTTCTTAAGGGACCTGTGTGAGTTTGACAAGCCATGGATGTCGAAGCTAATCTCTCTTCAATTGCTCCACCAGTGTTTGATGGAGATAACTACCAGATATGGGTAGTACGCATGGAGACATACCTGGATGCTATGGATATTTGGGAAGCAGTGGAAGAAGATTATGAAATCCCTGTACTTCCTGTTAATCCAACCATGGCTCAGATCAAAGCTCATAAGGAGAAGAAGACAAAGAAGTCAAAGGCCAAAGCTTGCTTGTTTGCTGCAGTTTTAGCCACTATTTTTCTCGAATTATGTCTCTCAAGACGGCAAAGGAGATATGGGATTTTCTCAAGTCTGAGTATGAAGGGGATGAGAGAATTCGTGGAATGCAGGTGTTGAATCTAATCCGTGATTTTGAGATGCAGAAAATGAAGGAAACTGAGACCATAAAGGAGTATGCTGACAGACTTCTCGAGATAGCCAATGAGTTCGGTTGTGGGTTCTTCATTGACAGACTCAAGAATTGTCGAAAAAATTCTTGTGACACTGCCTGAAAGGTTTGAGGCTACAATAACCACCTTCGAAAACACGAAGGACTTGTCTAAGATCACACTGGCAGAACTCTTAAGTGCCCTGCAAGCACAAGAGCAAAGGCGTGTAATGAGGCAAGAGGGAGTTGTTGAAGGAGCCTTATTTGTCAAGCATCAAGATGATGGCAAATCTAGATGGCAGAAAAGTAAGAAGACTCAAGCAATAGGCGAAGGTTCAACATCGGGCAGCAAAACAAGGCCGGAGATAAGAAAGCTGGAGTGAAAAGGGATTATCCTCCCTGTCAACATTGCAGGAAAAAAGGTCATCCACCTTTCAAATGTTGGAGAAGACCTGAAGCAAAATGCAGAAAATGCAATCAAACAGGACATGAAGCCATCATATGCAAAAACAAAAATCCACAGCAAGTAGAAGAGGCTAAACTTGTTGATCAAGAGGAGGAGGATCAACTTTTTGTAGCCACGTGTTTGCAGGCAGTGAAACAAGTGAGAGCTGGCTGATTGACAGTGGCTGCCCAATCATATGACCAATGATAAGGAGCTTTTCAGAGATTTGAGGCCTACCACCATCACCAAAGTGAGAATTGGGAATGGCGACTATATTTCAGTTAAAGGCAAGGGAACAGTTGCAATAACTTGCTGTTCAGGTACAAAGTTCATTCATGATGTTCTTTTTGTTCCTGAAATTCAACAAAAACTTGCTGAGTGTTAGTCAGTTAATTGGAAGAGGGTTTAAAGTTGTTTTCGAAGACAATTTTTGCCTAATTAAAGATGCAGCCAACCAAGAAATCTTTAAAGTAAGAATGAAAGGCAAAAGTTTGCTCTAAATCCATTGGAGGAGGAGCAGGCAGCCTTCTCAATAAGGAGAATGTCACTGAGATTTGGCACAAAAGACTGGGCATTACCACCACCATGGGATGCTACAATGAAATCCAAGATATTGCAAAGGTCTTCCAGAATTTGAAAATCAGATTTCAAGCTGCAAGGCATGTCAATTCGGCAAGCTAAATAGAAAACCATTCCAAGTCAATTGGCAGAGCTTCAAGGAAGCTGCAACTGATTCACACGATGTCTCAGGCCCCAAAGAACACCTTTCTCTAAAGGGTAGTCTCTATTATATTGCCTTTATTGATGATTTCACCAGAATGTGTTGGATTTTTTCTGAAGTTCAAGAAGTCAACGTGGCTCAAGTTTTTGGAAGTTCAAGGCAAGAGTAGAGAATGAGAGTGGCTGCAAAATTCAGATTGTTAGATCTGACAATGGGAAGGAGTACACTTCGGTACAATTCAACAAGTTTTGTGAAGATGCAGGCATTGAGCATCAACTCACAGTCCCATACACTCCTCAGCAAAATGGAGTTAGTGAGAGGAGAAATAGACATCATGGAAATGTCAAGATGCATGCTGCATGAGAAGAATTTGCCAAAGAAGTTTTGGGCAGAGGCAGCAAGTACGGCTGTGTTTCTTCAAAACAGACTTCCCACAAAGGCATGAAAGATCAGACACCATATGAGGCATGGTATGGTTACAAACCAACTCTGAAATATCTTAAAGTTTTTGGTTTGCTTGTGCTTCACTCATATTCCAGAGAGTAAGCGTGACAAGCTAGATAGAAGAGCTTTACTGGGTATTTTTATAGGCTATAGTACAGTCAAGCAAAACCTAAAAAAGCCTACAACAGTTGGACCACGACTGGAATATTATGTTAGCAGGGATGTCCACTTTGTGGAGGATGAAGAGTGGAACTGGGATGATGCAAAGAGAGAGAAGTCAGATCATGGAAGAGTCAAAATTCAAGCTCTTTGGTTCAAGCACTGAAGGAAGATGAAGAAAGACAAAATGAATAGTAGATAATGTCCCGTGAGAGGAACTAGGTTGCTCTCTGACATTTATCAAAGATGCAACATGTGCTGTGTGTGACACCTGCAGATTATGAGAAGCAAGAATGATCAAAAGTGGATAGCTGCAATGAAGGAGGAGCTGTCCATGATAGAGAAGAACAATACATGGATTCAGTGAAAAGGCCTCAAGATAGAAAAGTAATTGGAGTCAAATGGGTGTTCAGAACCAAGCTCAATGCTGATGGCTCTATCAACAAACACAAGGCAAGACTTGTGGTAAAGGGCTATGCTCAAGTTTTTGGCGTGGACTACTCAGATACCTTTGCACCAGTTGCTCGATTGGACACCATAAGAATTTGCTTGCTGTAGCTGCTCAAATGAATTGGAGAGTATATCAACTTGATGTAAAATCAGCATTTCTAAATGGTGTTTTGCAGGAAGAAGAAGAAATTTATGTTGAACAGCCTGAAGGATTTGAGAAGAAAGGAGAGGAGGACAAGGTGTTTTTCTCAAGAAAACTCTTTACGGTTTGAAGCAAGCTCCGAGAGCTTGGTACAGCAAAATTGATGATCATTTGCTGAGCTTAGGCTTTAAAAAAAGCATGTCTGAGGCCACTCTTTATGTCAAACGCGTCTAAGCAATGATGTCCTCATAGTTTCTCTTATGTTATGATCTTCTTGCTGATAGGAAATGATGCAAAGCTGGTTGAGGAGTTTAAACATGAAATGATGAAGGTCTTTGAGATGACAGATCTCGGCTTAATGTCATTCTTTCTTGGGAATGGAAATTAAGCAAGCTGAGCATGAGGTTTTCATCTGCCAGAAAAGTATGCGAAGGAGATCTTAAAAAAGTTTAAGCTGGAAGAAGGCAAGGAAGTAAGCACTCCTATGAATCAAAAGGAGAAGCTATGCAAAGAAGATGGTGCGGATAAAGTTGATGAGGGATATTTCAGGAGTTGATAGGTTGCTTAATATATCTCACAGCAACAAGGCCTGACATTTTGAATGCTGTAAGTATTTTGTCCAGATTTATGGGCAAGTGGTTGCCTCAAGGCC
>JAGVVM010002615.1:0-11236 GCA_019149425.1 Psidium friedrichsthalianum
GACATTTCATGTTGTGTTTCTTGTGATGACTTTTGAACTTGGAACACAATGGCCAGCATTTAGTATTTTCAGTAGTGGAAACGTCTGGAGAAATTTCAATATCTTCTACAGCAAGGCACACTTTTTTTTGTTTTCTGTAGTGTACGTGAACATTAGGTGATAGCCCGATGGGCTCAGAATGAAAATTTATTTTAGAGGAGCCATTTTTTGGCATGGGCGTGGGGTACTTCGGCTACGTAGGTCCTTGTTAATCGCTTGATAGCCGTATAACTCTTGTTCTATTGGCATGTTTCATCCTCTACATTAGGCTCGCCTGAGGGGGTCCTAAGAAGTTTGGATGGCGATTGTGTTTCTAATTGTTTGCCCTGTGGTTGTCAACGACTACATCTCGTGAAGTGAAACGCTTGGATTCAATTACCAGATCTCCAGTTTATGCGCAATTCGGAGAAGCGTTGAAGTGGCTTGTCGACTATACGGGCATATTAAGCGTATGATAGGTTGGCCACCATTAATGCCAAGCCCATGGACAATAATATCAGATCACCTTGTCAATTTCAGTTCCAACCGTTGGTGGCTCACCATAAGTTGGAGACTTTAGGAGGCATAATGATCTGGTTGACAGCGACATTTGCAGTCATGCAGACTGGAAAAGCAGAAAATCGAGCAGCGTTTGCTTCAACTATGGGTCTCCTCCTCAGCTACACTTTGAATATAACGAGCCTTTTGAGCGGTGTTCTGAGACAAGCAAGCAGAGCTGAGAGTAGTCTAAATTCCATTAAGCGTGTGGGTGTGTACATAGAATTGCCTTCCGAGGCTCCAGCTATAGTAGAGAGCAGCCGGCCCCCTCCTGGCTGGCCCTCATCGGGATCAGTTAAATTTGAAGAAGTGGTCCTGCGTTACAGACCTGAACTTCCTCCCGTCTTGCATGGATTGTCCTTTGCGGTAGTACCCCGTGAGAAACTGGGAATAGTCGGAAGAACCGGTGCTGGAAAATCTAGCATGATAAATGCTTTGTTCCGAATTGTCGAGCTCGAAAAAGGGAGAATCTTGATAGATGGGGGCAACACTTCTAAGATAGGACTGGAAGATCTGCGCAAAGTCCTTAGCATCATACCTCAATCACCAGTTCTTTTCTCAGGTAGGCACTGGGAAATTCTTTTAACCCCTTAACTGGTTTGTTAAAATAGCTTCATTCTTTACTCCACCGTTCCCCTCAACCTCTGTGATATTCCATAGAAAGGTCTGCTGACCTGTTCATGTCCGTCTGCTCACTGGTTGATTTTGCCATCTCCTCAAACAACTTCATAGCTGAGAGTTTTCTTTCTCGCTTATTATGTCCAATATTGGAGCTCCAAAACTCTTAATTCTTGAAGCAAGCATCGGTTCACAAGAGCTAACTTACAGTTTTTGCAATCCAATTTATTAGTTGCTTTATTTTTGACATGAACAATCTGCTGAGAAGTCCTAATCAGTTCAAATGTCTTAATTCACTGTCCTTCTACTTTGATTTGTTTCAGAGGAACACTTTGGATAAAAAATGACCAATTTTCTGTTCATATTCTGTCCAACATTGCATGTGAAAAGGCTACAATATGAATCACTACTGTGTACACTGAATCCCATTACTGTGAACTGAGAAGCTTCTACAGTATATACCAAACAACCTTTAGACCCCATTGTTTGTGAAGACTAAATATCTTCTCAAATTTTTCAATTTTTGTGTAGGAAGTGTGAGATTTAATCTCGACCCTTTCAATGAACATAGTGACACTGACCTCTGGGAGGCTCTGGAGAGAGCGCATTTGAAGGGTGTCATCCGGAGGAACTCTTATGGCCTGGATGCTGAGGTAAGCTTTTTTAAAGATACTAGATGTGAAATGTTAATGAAGGTATCATTGCAATTCCTAGACAATTTGGGGGTTGATGAAATTATCGGTAGCTACCTAACAATGTTAGAGGGGAACAATTATTTAAGTTTTGAAAATTGTCCTATGAAGGACAAGGATTATTAGAAGATGTGTAAAGCATGCAAGTGTTGAGATGGTGACAGCAACAGTTGACCAGGTTAATGCCCTTTGGCTGAGAAAAGAGAAATTGAGTCCAATTGATAGAAGGCAAGCAACATGAATAAGTATTCAGCAAAAAAGTTTTACATGCATATGCAATACATTCTCAGCGAAGCACCATCTAGGAAATACAAGCATATGAATACTATACTTTAGAAGCACGAATTATATAATTAAAATTAGCATGTAAGTTGAAGGAGATGTGAACAAGATTGGTCAGAAAGAAATAGCAATAATCTTCTTTGTTTGGTTATAACTATTTTTGCTTGAATGCTCAGCTTGCACCATGGTTAGCTCATCTCACTGGAGAAATCTCTGAATTGAGACAAATTTTATGATACCTGCAGAATTTCCATGAAATGCATAATAACCCTCCTTTTGAACTAAATTACAGACAACAAGCAAGAGTAAAAGAGCCTTCAGTCTGGCCAGGACTTGGTGCTAAAGTGAGCAGACATTGGAATTGTTTTACCTGCAAAAAAGTGAAGGGTCCCTTGTATAATGTTTTCTCAATACGTAACATATTATTGTGTCTGAAGTCTTAACTGAAGTTGAGATGTCGACTTACATATATGTTTGGACTTGTCTATATGCAAGTGGCCTATGAAATGCTCTGCTTTGTTCTATTGGCTTTAAAATGTATTGTGTAGGTTCTTTCTAATTAGTTAAGAAAGATGAAGTTAAGATTTCCATCGATATTGATGTTGGCTGTGTCTTGTCAAGGTTTCTGAGGGCGGAGAGAACTTCAGTGTTGGACAGAGGCAACTGCTGTGTCTTGCCGAGCATTACTAAGAAGATCAAAGATTCTTGTTCTGGATGAAGCAACTGCAGCCGTCGATGTTAGGACCGATGCTCTCATCCAGAAAACCATCCGTGAAGAATTCAACTACTGCACCATGCTCATCATCGCTCACAGACTTAACACTATCATTGACACCGACCGAATTCTTGTGCTTGATGCCGGCCAAGTATGTTCTTACATTGCTATTCATCATGCACACATCAGTACAAGCAAGAAATGCATATTAATGGTTTGCCATCATGAATATGTAAAGTAAAAACCACTCTTATCTCTGAAGTATGATTGTTATGGAGCTTGACACTTTTGAAAAATAAGAACCGAAATTATCCATCTCATTTGATTCAACATGAAAGGACCGTGACTCACCAATGAAAATACTCACATATTAGAATGTTGTTGCTTTGACATTTCTAATTGTTGTATCGATTGCGATGCTTTCAATTTTCACTTCAGGTAGCAGAACACGATACTCCAGAGAATCTGCTGTCAAATGAAACGAGCGCATTCTCGAAGATGGTTCAAAACACGGGTTCTGCAAATGCGCAGTATCTACATGGCTTAGTCCTCCAAAGGAAAGAGAGTAAGTTACGGATGGAAGCAAAACGTCCAGACAGCGAGAGACTATGATCGGCCTCTTCCTACTGGGCTGCCGCTGCCAATTTCGCTCTAGCTGTCAGTCTCAATTCCAACAACGCCCTACAGATTTTGAACATGGAGGACGATGACAACAGCAGCGACAACATCCTTAAGAGAACAAAAGATGCAGTTGTAACCCTTCAGGGCGTCTTGGAAGGGAAGCACAACGAAGATATTGAAAATGCTTTGTACCATTATCAAGTTTCTGCTGATAGCTGGTGGTCTGCTCTCTACAAGATAGTCGAAGGTGAGTGCTTCATTCTTGCGCATACCTTATTCTATATTTCAATTAGGCTTTCTGCTCGCTAAAGTTTGAGATCGAGTACTTGGACCTTCAAAATATATGGTTGTTCCTGCTTAGAGAAACGACCAAGATCATATGTTATCTACTTTTCGTTCTTATGTATCCTTTTCTGCATTTTCATTCGTAAGTTGCATCTAATTAATCTTCCTTCATGCAGGTCTAGGTTTGATGAGCAGACTGGCCGACGGTAGATACGAACGACTAGAGCACGAGTTTGGAGACAACTCGGATTGGGATGCTGTCAATATGTTATAGAAGAAGTGGAGACGTCAACCCAATTCTTCAAATTTAAACGAAGGATTTTACAAGTGAAGGCCAAAGCAGAGATGTTGCACTCAGTGGAGAACAATCTTGAATTTGTACATGTGTACGTATTCTTATCAATGTATTGTTTATATTTCTCGAAACTGAGCTCTCATAGGCAGTGGCTTGGTTAAGGGAACCTCCGGTGCTATGAATTAATAAAATTAAAGGGTAGATCATCCAGGTTCGGGTCCATAAGCAGTGACAATTGCCCTATTGGTTTCTTGGTTATGCTCAGTATTAGCGTACTCTTACGCCAGTGAATATGCCGGAAGCTGTTAAGCGGGCGATAACTATTCTTCACGTTTGCTTATTAGTTTCAGTACTCATATATGAAAATTCAAACTGTTCAATTGGAGTATGAGAACACAGGATCAAGGCCTGGCTAACCTCGCCAAATGGAAGTATTTTAGATTAGCATTCTGTTCAACTTGTCTATGTATTTTCGTACATGATTCAAAGAATAACGCGTGATGCTTTTCGTAAGTCTTAGGTAACTTCTTTGTAGGCCTTGAATTTCATTACAGTGCACGAATCTCGTGAGTGTGTCTGATTATGATACCTCTCGATTCAAAGTATGAAAGCCCTCTCTATATTATAGTAGATTCAATGTATGCTAGTGAATCTTCTCGGAAGTCTTACGCGTACACCTTGAATTTCCGTGCAACGTAGGAATCTTGAAAGTGCGCTAGATGACGAATCCTCTTGATTCGAAATTACAGAAGCCCTTTCTTATATTAAAATGCAATTTGATGTGGAACAAGAATAAAGTAGGAGTGAAAGGGGTCAAAATCTTAACTTTATTTGTGAAATCATTTAGATCTACGTTTGTGACGTTTTTCCGCTTTCTAAAAGACACAAAAAAAATTAATAAAACAAAAGATGAGAATATGTAACCAAAAATTGGAACGAAACCATATCTCTGGCAATTGCACGTTGGTTATGTGGATGAATTGATGCATGAATATCACCAAGCTAGACCTGATCATCCTTGCAGTTTGAACTGACCCTCGAATTTTGATCACTTAAGGTGGTTCCAAGATTCAGGCTTATGTTTGAGCTTTACTTGGTTTCGCACAACCTATCAGTAGTCCACCTAAATCAACTAGAAATACTGATCCATGAACTTACATGATAAGCTTATGGTAATCGCTATGAACAGGACTAGTAGCGTAACACAAAGATGTGAAGCATCACTTCCAAGGTTGTCTCGTAGATATGGGGGTGCCGGTGGTTGGGCTTGGTACTGACGGGTGTCCGGCTGGCTTAAGGTCAGGCTGGTGGAAGTTTCACTGGTTGTGACCCATAATTTTCCGCCCTGAGAGCAATGGTTACTGTTAGCAAAGGTGTGGATGAAGTAATACTCGCCGGTGCTGTCAAGGGAAAAGGTGTTGCAGTTGTTCTTGTCAACCTTTGTCGCATTCGCGTTGAAGTTGAACATTGCAAAATTAATGGAAGATCGTCGGCATCGTAGAGCGAAGCTCAAGGGTAAAAGAGAATGGAGTGGTCAGAGTGAAGTGCTTGAAGAGTATGAGAAGCAAGTGTTCTATTTCCGATTTCAAATGGCCAAACTTTTAGTGGCGATCTGTTCGGTGGAACGTTTACTTCGGCGGCAGACAAAGTCAACAAAATGACAAAAGAAAGACGAGAAAACAGAAAAGAAAAAATGGAGGGGGAGAGAGAAGAGAAAAACGGCGCATGCATGAAACGCTGCATGCGCACTTGGGAGGTCTTGACAAACCGGATTAACTTTGATAAGAATCTGTAGCCTTTATTCATTTAACAGAAAGAATTCTGAGTCGCTAGTTTCGATTTAGGAGCTGTTTAGCTTTAACATCGCGTAACGATGAAAGTTTGCGGTGTCGTGGAGTCGTGGGATTTGACGAAAGTCGATTTAGAGTTACGGTTTTGTAGGGATGAATTTTTGGAACTTTTATGCGCATTGCTGGAACAGTTTCGAGTTCCTGCGTTTGCCATTGATTTTCGCCCGTCTTCTACCATCTTCGGCTTGGCAAAGCTTGGGGTCTCTTAAAATTTTGAAGGGCTTTTCTTTTGATAGTAAGCTCGCTTGAATTTGTGTTGGTTGTAAAGAAATATGATACGATAAAGTTCGTCGCGAGTGTAGTTGTTCATTGCGCGAGTGGTGGTTGCTCTCAATGGAAAGCAAAGTGGCCATTCATGAGCTTTCTGTCAACCCATAGTGAACGATTTGACCTAAAAAATAGAGTTACCTAGTAAAGTCTTAGACGATATTGGTTGGTGCGTAAGTTTGATGTTTGGATAATGCTATTATCCTTCAATGATAAGATTTTGAAGCTTTCGGCAGTGTAGCTCCCGATTTGGGCTCTTGATTTGCGGAAAGTGGTGCTTGACTCGTTTATGATTTTGTGAGAATGATAAGAAATAGCTACGTTATAAATTACGAAAGGCATCGTGGGGTATGATCTTAACAAAAGAAAATTAGTTCTTAGAACATATTAGTTATATCTATTCAAAACGGGCATTTATTATCGTCTCGGTTATGGCATAGTATAGTATCTTTACGAATAATTTGAATCGATGATGTTTGAATTTCTTATAAAAGGAATTGCAAAAAGCTGCATGTGTTACTTTATGAACGTCGTTTATGAATGTATTCTGCTTGATTTGTGAAAGGTTGTTTTACTTCGTGAAACGGATTAACGAGATTGATTTTGGATTGATTTTATAGGTTATTACCGGATGATGTTAATAACTTGGTATTCATTGTCGGGCCTTGTGCAATATATTTGATATTGGTAACAAAGTCAATTAAATAATCCTTCGAAATTATTGCTCGAGAAAATAATTACCTGGAAACACATGAAGGGACAAATATTTTTGCAAAAGATGTGTCCCTATTGGTCAATGAAATACTAGATGTCCCTTGTCGCGTCTAATTTTGATTCCTCAAAAATAAAAATAAAAAGTCAACTCAGGTAGAATGTTCAACTCTGGAGATTCCGAGCCAAACCAAAAAATGTACGGCGGTTGACGTGGCGCGCATATAAAAAACAATTTTTTCTTCTCTCCTTCCTCCTTCACCTTCGTTTCTCTTTGGATTTGGTGTCTTCCATGGCTTGTCGCGAGCTCCTCCGTGGCGTCTTCCATGGTAGTCCTTGATCGGCTCGTGCTTCTGCAGCCGCAGCTTGCGCTTGGTCAATGGCGTGACGGTCGGCAGCGGCCTCCGGCCCCTTCTGCTTATGCTGCTGAAGTAGTAAGAAATTGGGAATGAAGGGCCAAGACGTCCAACGTCTAACCCTAAAGAAGTTGCAGGTTCAATTATCTTTTTTTTTTCCCCTAGACTCAACTTTCCAGTATACACGAGACAAAATCAATTGAGAAGAGGTTGCATCCCAATGATTTGTAATCTCAATATTTTTATAAAGAAAAATCTTAGGATGCATGCATGTTTTTAAGAAAAAATGACACAAATAGTTCGTGAATTTTGAAAAAAAAATATGCAATGTCGCCCTTGAACTTTTAATTTATTCAATCAAATCTTGTGAACTTTTGATACATATTCAATCTAATTTTCGGGCTTTATGAAAATATTCAATGTTATTCTTCTATTAATTTAAGTTCATGACCGACAATGGATATTTTAATATAGTCCCGTGATTAGATTGAACACGCACAAAATGGTTAGGGATAATATTAAATAAATTAAAAGTTGGGGAAGATTGCAAGTCCAAGAAGAAGCCAAAAACATAAAAAAACTCTGTAACCTAATCAACCATGCGAATGTTCCTCCGTTACGTCCTCTTCTCGATTCAGCTCATGTCGGAGGGTTGCCTACGTCAGCGGTGACGCATGCATTTTTGTCTGTCTCGGACCTCCTTTCCTTATTTCCTTAGAAGCAAATCACAAACTTCCAACGTCCAATTTGTCCCTTCTTCCATCCTTTTTCCTCTTTTTCTTTCTTCCCTTTTTCTTGGTGGTGATTCCTCTGACTCTTGCGGTCCATTTCACACTCACTCACTCCTGTTGGCTCACTCGAAGCATTGCCTTTTGAAATCAATGGGAGTTCTAAATTTTCTTTGGTGGGAGTGGACACGTCAAAGCTCTAGTCAAGTTCAGGAAACTTATCTAGCTTTTTAGTTTGGAACAAAGAGCATTGCAATCTCAAGGACTGATGACTTCTTGTGATTTCGCCATAGTTGTTTTCTTTCTTGACTTCTTTCAATTCCAATTTCCCCTGCAGTATTTTTCATAATGGATGTTTCTGAACATGTGCACTGATTCGGGGGAAGTTTTTGCTTAACGAGACTTCTGCGTGGGACATAGTTGCAATGCTGACTGAAGCAGTTGTCATGGACTCTTGCTGTTGTAGGGAAGGATTCATTGCCGTTGGAAAGCAGAGATGTACTTACTTAAAGTAAAAACGGATGTCTTACTTGATCATTTAAAAGATGGGTTTCGAGCTGTGGGAGTGGTATTGCCGCATGGCGGTGAACAGAGCGCTTTTGGTGCGTTAACACACCTTGTGCTGTGGATTCCTTTATCATTTCCAAATCTCATTTGGTTCTTCTGGGACTCTGCTGCTACCGAATTTGGTTGATCAAGAGGGCTTCAAAAGTACAGAAATACTGTTTGAAGTCGAAATGCTACAACTATTTGGTTAGGATTGCTTTCTTTTTACTGCACTGCCGAGCCTCTGCTGAGGTTGGTGATCGGCTTTTTGGTTTTCAATCTGGATGATGAGACTAGTGTCCTTCCGCACGAGGTAGAAATTTACTGTATCGAGAACCTAGCTTCAACTCTCCAACGTTCACATGATATTTCTTCCTTTGATGAACACTCTTGATTAGCTGGTTTTTTCGTTTAATGTGTGGTCATGCACATTGACGGAGTCCCATGTAGTAATGTGTTATTGACAAACTTACATTTGGCAGCTAGTTGCTCAGTCTTGACAAAATAAGAAAGCCTTGGACTGAAATTGTAACTTTCTTTTGGAAGAAGCTTGGCAACAGTAAATCCTCGCGGGCCTACAGCAGTCCTCCTCGCTGCAACATTCTGTGAAATGTTGGACTGTCTTTGGATAAAGCGTTGAACTTAATGTAAAACATCGTTCTTTGCACACGTGAGTTTTTCTAACTTTCATAGGTTCCAAGTTTACCTCTCTGAGCAAGCGACGGCTATCATTTATAGTTAACTGTTAAATTCCACAACTCTGTTTTTGCTGCTACCATAATGTGCATTTCAATGCCGTTTGCCGACTAATGTCTGACCATAATAGATTGCAATCTGTGTCATGCTATGAATCTTCAGATCACCAGTCTGTAACAATCACAAATGTTGCTGTTTTACATTGGCTGGCAAATTGAGAGTCTAATTTCTTTTGTAACAACACCTCCTTTTCTCTTTGCAGATGGTTTTGTTAACCATAATCTCTTGCTTGGTGCTCGATACTAGTTATGATTGGCCTGGAAAAGCACGTTCACATTTGGGAGTTTAGGTGGCACGTGCGGTTTGGACTCATTTATGTTCTGGCGGGGGAAGCCGTGATACTCAATCTCATCCTCTTGATGAGAGACCATCATCAGCAACATATGTTAGTTTTTAACCTTCAGCAGACATTTAACTGTTCATACTTCAGAATATATAGATCTTATATTCTCCTATATGTACAGTTGAATGCAGGTAGAGAAATTAAATGTTGTCATTAGATACATCACAATGTTTTAGAGTTTAAGATCCATATTCAGATGTTCCAGCGGCGACCTAATTTCCATCTTCTTCATCCTGCAGGTCTGCACTTTATCTGTATATCAGCAAGCTCTTTTGCCAGGTTACTTCTCTTTCAATAAACCGTTACTCCTGCATCATCTGTTTATAGCTTTTCTAAACTTTTGAAAAAATAGCTCCTCCTGGGATTCATTTATCAATAGATTTGATTAGAAAATTTGACAATTATTATAATTTCTTTCTGTCGTGGTTATCTTGATCTTAAAGAACCCCTACTGAATCTTCTTCTTTTTTGTGCTTCGTTTGGTGTAGGTTCTATATGGGATTCTTCTTTGGTCTACGTTCTGAATCTGGCTTCCTATCAAGGGTATACAATAATCCACGCCGAGCCTCTTGATAGTATTGAATAAGTGGCTCTTCCGCGAGAGGAACAAGTTTGTCCTGAAAGACAGTATGTCAGCATATTTTCCAGTGGGTAATATCAGAATTTCATTTTCTTCTGTCCAACAGTGCTCCTTGTTTTCCATAAGACCAAACCAGTTCAGCTAGTCTTTATGCATTGACATACGAAGCAGTGCTTGTCATTCTCTAATAAGCATAGGTAATGAGCCAATAATTTGACACTTGTTGATTGTGTCTGCTTAACGAGTCCAATTTGCTTGTATTCACTGAGAAGGACGTTTGGACGTTAGACTCCTGGGATCAGACTGAGACGCTGTTTAAAAGGTTCGCGTCAGTCACTTCTCTTTAGCTGTACTCCAAACTTTCTTTGTATTCAGATGCGATTCTGAAGCATCACAATCATATCTTATTTTGCAGATTCCAGAAATGCAGCTTGAACAGCAGCCTTGGGGTAAGTTTCATTTTTCATAACAATTTTGATTTGACAGGTGCACTAACATCTGTCCGACATTATTCTGTAAGCTTCCTAATTGGTCAAATGTTCCCAATCTCATTTCACTTGTTTCCTTTTCTTTTTCACCTGGGCGGCTTCTTTAAGGTATCATACTTACCCTTCATCACCTAATCGAACTAATTGAACGCCATGCTCGTCCAAAAATGTTCAGATTCCTTAGTTGTGCTGAATGGGTGCTCAATCAAATGTTGTGACTCCTTGCCTAATAAGATGATCATGCACTAGGCATGCCCATCACATAATAAGTTTAGCTTTCACCCAGTTGATTAGGATGTTCGAAGAGGGAGAGGAAAAAGGAGAAGGAGAAGGAGAAGGAGAAAGAAAGAGTGGAAAGAGGATAGAGACCGTAACCAAGTGAAGAATTGAGAGAGGAACCGTGTAATATGTGTGCTTTTTCTGTATTGAAATGGGTTGTGCAAAGATGCTATTTACAGTATAAGATTGGTCAATGAAAAGGAAAGAAATTATCCTAATTCTATTTTCCTAGAATGCTACGCGATCAT
>JAGVVM010002616.1:0-24898 GCA_019149425.1 Psidium friedrichsthalianum
CCATCGCTACAAGTCTCATGATCCCAGGCATCAAAACGCGTCATTTTAGGAGTTTTTATCAGAAATGAGCTATCCAATAGTTATGATGCATATCCTTAGCGGCCAGTTTGGCGCTACAGCCGCAACTTTCTTGGTAGCCTTGAAATGACGCCGACTAAAAGCGCGTCATATATATCCAATATTAAGATAAAGAAGCCACGAACTGTAGGATGCCAAATTGGTGTTTTCCAACGCCTTCTTTTGAAGATGCACCTAAGTGCACTATGTGCGACATTACCACATCAACATACAACAATACAACATCACATCACATCACCTTTATAAACTAGGGTTTTTCCCGGGTCGGCGGTTCGATGCCAACCCGAAGTGAAAAGCCTTCAAATATACAACTGACCCCCCCCCCGTCCAAAATATGCACGGTGCCCCCAAAAAAAAATAATCGAAACTAAAATGAACCTTTAACACAATAAAAATCCATAAAATATAATAAAAAATAGAAAAATAACTAAAATTAATAAAAAAAAGTAATAATAATATAAAAACTATCATAAGAAATTAACATAAATATAAATATAAATAAATAAAATAAATAGAAATTGACTATAACGGGCCAGCACTCTGGAAGTATAGAGAAATCCCCCATCTCTATCACTGCTGGATATAAATTAAAAATAAAAATATTATATATTTTATTTAACTTTCTACTCCACTCCGTCTAAGATAGATCGCTACGACCAACTATTCCATACGTCATTAAAAATCTTGTTTTACTACGCTTGTTCCAGTAGAATTTCGGCCCTCGACGCTAGTTCTTTCTTCGTATCGCATGTTACTCGATAACACCACTTCTGTTTTATCGCGAGCATCTAAGGGTACTACGGAGAATATATGTCCAAACATCCTCAATCTAATGTATCTCTCATACTTTTGCACCTGCGTGCCTATCCAACTTTTCGATACGTAATATACATCATATTACTTATACTATTCATCCTTGCTCATTGCAACATAACATCCATCTTAACATCCTCATATTTAAGCTACCCCAATATTATATGCTCGTGTAAGCCTATCTGTAACTAGAGCCCACAAAATCAGCATCCGATGTAACAGTTGCAGGTCTTTATGCCTGGTTAACTATAAAATTTACCCTTTAAACCTAAGAGCGATTTATGCGATCACCTCCAAACCCCCCCCCCCCCCCATGATGCACTGCTGCCATCGTCCAGTGCCTAATACTGCTTGAACATATTTATGACCTAACAATCCTCATCCAATTCTCTAACCCCTCTTCTGTGCAAAATATGATCCTAAACTATCTAAAAGCATCTTCTATCAGATACCTCCTCTCCGAGCCCATATCTGAGGATTCACGTGATCATCTGCTACTTGCTTTCTTCAATTTTATTTTTTCATGCGCAAACTCACACTCATGCTATTCCGTCTTATCTCCCGACTTCCCGTAAATCCTTTGGATTACTAACGCTGCTTTCTCTCATAATACTCTAATAAGCCATATGACCCTACCCTTAGTCATCATCAATGAAGCACAATATCATCTGCAAATAAGACCATACACCATGCACACTCTCATCTTGGAATCTTTGTTAGCACTCAGCCAATAATTAAAGAGATACTTGATGTAAACCCACTGTGATGGAAAAACTGGATGTGCCATTACAAGCCCTTATACAGCATGTGGCTCAACAGCTCATCATACATATCCTTGATTAGCCTCTACATACTTTAAGGTACTTTTTTCTTCTCAAGCAAGTCACCCACAAAACTTTTACTTGGAACCCCGCGTTAATCATATGCCTTCTCAAGGTCAATAAATAACCACATAAGTTAGATCCTCACTGTTCCCCCCCCCCCCCCCCTCCTCCCCCCCCCACTCCCCCCACCCCCCCCCCCCCCCCCCCTTCCCTTCCCCTTTACCCATGCTCTTTTCTCGATATCTCCGTCCATAACAATCTGTCTCGTATTAAAAGATAGCCCTCCTATGCACGTAGATCTTCCCCGGCATAAATCCAAATGATCTTACAGAGACCTATCAAGGTTACAAAAGAATTAAATAAAATAAAATACTCGTTAACGATGCCCTCAATAAACCCTTTGCCCACAATTTCATTGCCCTATTTGCTCATAAGCTTAATGCTCGTAATCAGTTTGCCACAGTCTTCATGACATAAGCCCCTTGTTCTTAAGTCAGATAGCCGCCACAATTTATACTCCTTCTCCATCATACAGGCATCCCTAATGCGCTATTACCACAAATTACTATACAATAAAAAAATTTTAACTATTCAATATGTGAACTATGAAGTAAGTGTAATGATTACGTTCACATTCTAGTGCAAAAAATAAGCTATTCATCAAAATCAGCTTAGATTTCCTAAAATAGCAGGTAATTATTATCTCTAAACCTCTCTTAGAAAGTTTATTTTTCTTATACCTAAATTTCGAAGATGCAAAATAGCAATAAAGGTGCCCGCAATGATCTATAAGTATGCCAATTTATGATATATGCAATCTATTTTTCTTATCAACGTACAGAGAATCTCTGTCTTTTGCCCCCTTAAAATTTGCACTCACACACTCAGATATTACAATTCTTCGCCCCCATGAATTTTATACATGGGGAGGCCCACGCAGAAACCAGAGGTCCCACCGAGATTATTCCCTGCGAGGCTCAAGCCCTCCCTTAGCCAATGCCACCTTTTGAAAAACTTGAGGGCCCGTATATGTAGCTCAATCGGCTCGCACAACAGGCATGTGGTCCTTTCTTCTCCCATCCAACTCCACTCAAGATTCAGGCTCATTAGGATCTGACAATTAATTCTGACATACAGGCTGTTGCTTGGCTGCTTGCAGAAGCAGCCATGAGATGGGAGCATTCACTGACATGCTATTACCAGATAAAGGAAGCGGGGAAGAAGGGAATAATGTTGACCAGAATGATGAAGGAGATCCTCTTCCTGGCACTGCCCGACACAGGGAGTTTTATCCTGAGGGTGTGGCTGACATTCTCCAGGTACATGCTGTAGTTTTATCCCAAGGGGTGTTTGGTATTATAACAAGGGAATCTGCGGTTACTTCATAATTACATTTTGCAGCATGATTTCTAGCTCTCTGACAATTCAATCTTGGTGAACGTTTGCATGTGGAAACATTCTATGACCATTCTAGTTATAGCTTTTAAAATTTTTGCAATGTTTTGGTTATTCTAAGAGGTCATTGAAAAGAGTTTGCTTAAGCCTATGAAGAAAATGTTGGATGGATAGGGAAATATACTCTTGACCAAATTGAAAGGGTTCAATTCCCTCCACGTGATGAGATGAAACCTCTGCTTAGGCCCGTGATCTAGCATGGACCAGCAGTTTTGTATGGCCCACGGCTGCACTTTCATACTGCTGGCAGGGAGGTCATCTTCACCTCCAGAGTTTATCCGGTTGACACCTTCACCCTGCTTCACCCAAAACAAGAAAGCAAACATTAAGGAATAGTGATCTGTCTCAAAAACAAAATAGCTATTTCAGTGTTTGTAACAATCAATAAGTTATCAACTGGAAAATTAAGAATAGGAATGGTAATTTAGCAGCTGGCTACCAAGTGTGTTGCACTTTAAAAGCATTTTGTTTGAAAATATAGGAGAGGAGCCTGCGAATTGTTGCTTCTCTTCATTTAAATCTTTTCTTATCTGCTGATCTGTCCATTGTTTGGGTACCCCCAAGTTCCACAGCCTGTGTTCCTGCTGAAGTTGCCAAAATATGGTTTGCGAACCCAGTTTGGGTTGACCTTGTTCATTCCACCTGAACTGATTGGCATGGTTTGGAATCAATCAAGAATAGCATATAGTTTTCTTATGATTTGTAACTGATCAGCGTGGTTATATTTCTCCTGCTAATTGAATTCAGCTTCAAACGAGACGTTACTTTAATTTAAGTCCTCACAAGATTGAGTGTACGACTTCCTTTTCTTGAGTTACCATCAATGGGATCACCTTGCTTCAATGTAGCATCAGATATTAGCTCTTGCATTTACATGCAAAAGCCAACATTTTCAGCAAACAGCAATTCACAGTGTACTAGTAGTCAAAAAGAACAGCAAATGTAGGTAATTAGCTTACTGCAAAATAGAAAATAAAAAAAGCACATTAAATCATGTTCACAATTTAGCCCTTTTAAGTTTGTGTAGGATCTATGTTCCCTGAATCTATTATGGGTCAAATAGCTATAACAGATTGCCAAGTTAAATTCGGTTGGATGTATCAGATAATCAGCTTGAGATGTATCTACTGGGATATAATCTATAATCAAGAGAATCTACAGGATTAGTTTGCTGAGGCTCTTTTAATTTAGTTATCTATCTAATCAGAGTTGCCAATTCTTGGAAGTTCAAGCACATCATCAATAAGATGTTGGTGAGTTCATTTTGTTTTTGCTAACAGTGTCAATTGGTGAGTCCGTTGTTATTAATGGTTCGATAGTTGCCATCACAGAACTAATTAGATGATATGAATCCCTATCACTTTGTTATTGCCATAGTTCTATCCCTGTAATTTATTCATATGTGCTGTTGTCATCAAGAGTGGTCCTTTCTGTTCTTACAAGCTGCACATCCTTGCATGAAGTATTTTACTGTAGCTTAGGATTTCTTTTTCAAGTATGCACCTCGGTTTGTGAGATATTAAAGACTTCAAATGATACTTACATCCTCCAGTCTGATGAATCAATTTGATCGGTGAATTAACATTTCTTGGAGATTTGCACAGTTGAACATATGATTCTTGGTCAACTTTTGTTTTTCCTCAATTGGATTTATGCAACTGGGTCAGTCCCAGACTTCAACAGCTGGGGTAACACTCTTAGGTCAAGTTGAGATGGGACAAGTTCTGTTGTTCGAAGTAGCCCTTCTGAATTTCCCCTGTTCACCCTTATCTCAACATGTTTTTTTATGCTGCCCCGCGCTATTGATAATTGCACTGGTTGTCATATGAATATTACCTATTGCATCTTCTGAAGCTTTTTGACTCTTTAGGGAGAATGGATCTTGCATGGACGAGATGGTTGCAGTGACTCCAAGTTGCTTCATCTTCATATGTATGCTGTCAATGTGTAAATATTGGCTCTACAAAGGATTTGTTTTTAAATCAAGTTTCAGACTTTGCTGTACTGTTTGGAAATATGCTGGATGCAGAGGTACTTTATAGTTTCAAATTCTTTAGTTGTGAAGGAAGTGTGGAGTTTGGTTCTAAATTCTCATGCTTTTTCTAGGTGTTATCGATGTCCATGGATCTATTTATCGCTCGAACCATGATAACAAAGGCATCTCTTCTTTATAGGGGCTCAATTAGTATAACTGACAATCAGGTATATGCTTTTTTTATAATTATTTGTATTCACTTTAATCTGGTTGTATATTCAGTGCTTAACTAATTTCCCCTTCTGGTCATGGATAGTTAAAATCTCTTAAAAGCTTTCATGTGAGATTGATGAGCATTGTGCTGGATGTGGATGTTGAACCTTCGACCACTCCGTGGGATCCTGCAAAGGCTTATTTATTTCTCCCTTTGGTTGGCGATAAATCTATAGATCCACTTAAAGAGATTGACTGGGATCTGGTCGATGAAATTATTGGAACAAATGCATGGAGCAATCCGCTGCAGAGAGCCAGGCCAGATGTGTACCTGGGTACAAATGAGCGTACTCTTGGTGGGGACAGAAGGGAGTATGGATTTGGGAAGTTGCGGCATGGTATGGCTTTTGGACACAAGTCCCATCCAACTTATGGGATTAGAGGAGCTGTAGCACAATTTGATGTTGTGAAAGCTGCTGGATTGATTCCTCACAGAGATGCCTTTGAAATGGAAAAGAATCAGGACTTATCTGAAGACAAATTGATGATGGCTGATTCTTGCATAAATTCTAATGATTTGGTGGGAAGAATTGTGACAGCTGCACATTCTGGAAAGAGGTTTTATGTCGACTCAATATGTTATGATATGACTGCAGAAAACTCATTTCCAAGAAAAGAAGGCTATCTTGGCCCATTGGAGTATAGCTCATATGCTGATTATTACAGACAAAAGTAAGATTTCCCTTCCCCCCCCCCCCCCCCCCCCCCCGGCCTGCATGTGCGTGTGTGTCTCTCTCATGAATTTGACTTTCAGGTACGGAGTTGAATTGGTCTATAAACAACAACCATTGATCAAAGGACGTGGAGTGTCATACTGCAAGAACCTACTTTCGCCTAGATTCGAGCACTCAGAAGGTGCTTTCCCATTCCTTTTAGACTTAATTGTTTTATCTTAAATTAAAAAAACTAAAATTAAAATACCAAAAAAGAAGAGGAAACACAGGCGGGAGGGCTGCCTCCTGCCTGTGTTTATTTTTTTAAGTTTTTTTAAAAAATTTTAGAAAAGAAAAAGAAATAAACAAAGAAATAAATTTAAAAATAAATTAAAAAAATAAATGACGAAAATGCTCCTAACCAACTGGTGAGAGGCCTTTTTTGAGACTGAAAATCAGTCCCTTATTTGAAATGATATCCATTTCGGACCTTTATTTGAAATAATGATGGCATTTTAGGCACTTATTTGAGAAAATGAGAGCACTTTGGGCCCTTATTTGGAATTTTCCTTAAATTGTGTACTCATCTCAAAATAAGATTTTTAATTTGCGTTTCCGTTTAGCCACACTCTTTTAATAAATGATTGTTGAGATGTATCAACATGCCTGTTGACAAGTCACATGTTATCAAATTGAATTATTTTTGCAACACTATCACGATGACTTAAATGGATAGGATAGATTGGTTTCTAAGTTTTGGGTTATGATACCTGTGTGGAAGAAGTTGCAGGTTTATCGCTCCAGTGTCTAATGAGATTTGCTTCTTCTGTCTCATTAAGGTGAATCTGAGGAAATTCTTGACAGGACATATTATGTGTTCCTCCCTCCTGAACTCTGTCTTGTGCATCCACTTCCTGGGTCACTTGTTCGTGGGGCTCAACGATTACCTTCAATAATGAGAAGGGTAGAGAGTATACTGCTTGCAATTCAACTGAAGGATATAATAGATTATCCGGTTCCTGCTTCAAAGGTGTGTTATATTCTAAGTTTTCAAAAGGTTGCCGTCTTGTGTACCTTATTAATGCGTCTCTTTTGTCTCAACAGATCTTGGAAGCTTTGACTGCAGCCTCATGTCAGGAGACGTTCTGTTATGAAAGAGCAGAGCTCCTGGGAGATGCTTACTTAAAATGGGTTGTAAGCAAATTTTTATTTCTTAGATATCCACAAAAGCATGAGGGTCAGCTGACCAGAATGAGGCAACAAATGGTGAGTAACATGGTTTTGTATGAGTATGCTTTGAATAAAGGACTTCAATCCTTTATCCAAGCGGATAGATTTGCTCCGTCTAGATGGGCTGCACCAGGAGTGCTTCCTGTCTTCGATGAGGATACAAAGGATGAAACATTCTTGTTTGATGTGGAGCATTCACTTGCTGAAGTTGGAGGTGGGTTAGCTGTAAACGGGACTGAGTATGATGATGACAGCATTGAAGATGGTGAAGTTGAGAGTGACTCAAGTTCTTACAGAGTTCTGTCTAGCAAGACACTAGCAGATGTTGTTGAAGCATTGATTGGGGTGTATTATGTTGAAGGTGGGAAGAATGCTGCCAATCACTTCATGAAATGGGTAGGAATACGGGTTGAGTTTGATAATAATGAGAAAGAATGCGCAATCAGGCCATCAAATGTCCCAGAGAGCATCCTCAGGAGTGTCAATTTTGATGCTTTAGAATCTGCCCTTAATGTCAAGTTTAAAGATAGGGGCCTCTTGGTAGAAGCTATTACTCATGCTTCACGACCATCTTCTGGAATCTCTTGCTACCAGCGGTTAGAGTTTGTTGGTGATGCAGTTCTGGATCATCTTATTACAAGGCATTTGTTCTTCACTTATACTGATCTTCCACCTGGCCGCTTGACTGATTTACGAGCTGCTGCTGTAAACAATGAAAACTTTGCACGTGTTGCGGTTAAACACAAGCTCCATTTACACCTTCGTCATGGGTCTAGTGCCTTGGAGAAGCAGGTTTTCATTTCTTTCTTTCTTGCTTGTGACATAATATCATATCATTGAATTGCTTTTTTGGTTGTTTGATATACAACATGACCTGCTAGCAATATTGTTTGAACCATCCGTGAGGGTAATCTATTAGGTTGTTTGGCTCCTTTTTCCAGATCAGGGACTTCGTAAAGGAAGTTCAAGATGAATTGTCGAAGCCAGGTTTCAACTCTTTTGGTTTAGGAGATTGTAAAGCTCCAAAAGTTCTTGGCGATATTGTTGAATCCATTGCTGGTGCTATATTCCTCGATAGTGGACATGATACTGCTGTTGTGTGGCAGGTTAGTTCAATCTGTTTGACCTATGAGCATTATTTTTCAGAAATGCCCACTTGGAAAACAAAAAATCCAGAAAATAGTTGAAGTTTGTCTTTTCTGTTGGAAGTTGAAGGTGAATACACAGAGAGAATCTGGATTACTGCATTGTATATTTCTTTTTACAGGTTTTTCAGCCCTTGTTGCAACCCATGGTCACTCCAGATAGACTCCCTATGCATCCTGTCAGGGAGCTGCAAGAACGCTGCCAGCAGCAGGCTGAAGGCTTGGAGTATAAGGCCTCTCGAAATGGCAACTTGGCTACAGTTGAAGTTTTTGTCGATGGAATACAGGTTGGGGTCGCTCAGAATCCGCAAAAAAAGATGGCGCAGAAACTTGCCGCACGAAATGCTCTTGCTGTTCTGAAGGAAAGGGAGACATCTGATGCTAAGGTGAACATTGATGGAAAGAAGAAAAATGGTAACCAAACATTTACAAGGCAAACACTAAACGACATATGTTTGCGTCGAAACTGGCCAATGCCATTATATAGGTAAGAGACTGAATTTGTCCTGTGTTATTGCAACTTTTGAAATATGATCATTGATTGTTCAATCTATATGCACCTTCAGGTGTGTAAATGAGGGTGGCCCTGCACATGCAAAGCGGTTCACTTTTGCTGTTCGTGTAAACACCACTGACAGGGGATGGACGGATGAATGTGTGGGGGAGCCAATGCCAAGTGTCAAAAAGGCGAAGGACTCTGCTGCTGTTCTTCTCTTGGAACTTCTAAACAAATGGTTCTCTTGACATTAAAATTATATTATGAATGGCCCTTAATATGCGTTCATGCTCTGGACTTGAAGAAAGATGGGGGGCTTGCAACTTATGATACTTTTCCTCTCTCGTTCTCTTGCCCGACCAAGTGCTACAGGGATGTGTGTGTTTTTTTATTTTATTTTATTACGAGGTCTTTCGCTGGATAAGTATGGAAGGGGATTTTTGTAAGGACTTTGACTATTGCTTGGTTATATACACTCCTGGTATAGAGAGAAAATACCAGAAATAGGAGAGGAACACTGATTACGCAGGAACTAATAAATATTTTTTCATGGAATGTTTCCCCATCAGCTCGATTGAAAAGTGAAAAGGAGCAGGGCCCTTACGGAGACAAATGATAGGATTGGGTTTTTTCAAGGATTGTCAGTTCAGTGTTGGCAATATTCTACTTGGAAAAATTGTGATGGCATACTGTGAAAATTAATATCTAATAAGCTAATGCAGCAAGAGAGGAGCTTCTTAGTGCCCATTACAAAACGTCACATGTCAACCATCGATTGGCTCTCCAACCTCTAACTCGCGCAATAATTCGTACGCTTTTTAAAGTCTATTATGATACGAAACTCAAATATAGGATGAAATATCAATGTTAAGTTGTACAATTAGTATAACTAATTTCTATCCATCTCATCCGGTGCTGCGTTCCGTTAGCACAATGTACATATGTCGTTGTTCATATTCTTGTTATGTCGCCACCCCGCTGCTAATAGTTGTGTTTACATATATAAATATCAATTTTGCGAAAACTAGTTTCTCTTTATTGAATTGGTCTGATTTTTATTGAACTAAGAAAAAAGCAATTAGTCTGATAAAGAAAGTTTTTTTTTTTTTTATCAAATTGTTGATAAATAAATAATTTTCCTTGCAGAATTAGTTCACTTTTAATCGATTCATAAAAGGTTCATTTCATGTGAGTATATCCTATATTTTATTTACAATTATTCACCTTTCGTTGTAGCTAAATCAATATATTCATAAAAGAGTCATACTTTGTTATCGCCTAGTACAACCTGGAAAAAAAAGATGATGATGTTATCAAACGTGGTAAAATACTAACATTTTCATTTTGCAATCGGCGGAGTTAAATTTCAGCATTAAGATATCGGTTCATCAATACTATTATCATTACTTGAGTTCACTATATTTGCCTCCGTTAACCCTCCGTTCAAATTGCCCTTAGTTACATGGGATTTCCATATGGTTGCACTAGTTTTTTTCCCAAATTTCAAATCTAAAAGATGCCCTTTAGAAATGAATTTCCATGTTAATTCAAACGACGTCTTATTGGATTTGACATTGGTGTAAAATTAGAGCAAAATTATGATTGAATTTCTTCAATTACTCTTATTGTTAAGCATTGCTTCCTTCCACCTTGTTCGGGATTCTTAGATTTTGTGCTTAGTCTTCCATCTCTCGTGCTCATGAGTCTTTCATCTCTTGTAGTCAAAGAGGTCACACTTGAGACACTCGACTTGGGATGCTCTAACAGTTCATGCCAGGAATTTTTCATTTCTCAATTGTCAAAGAAAATTTTGGATGGAGGGTTAACAGGAACAAATTGGGGACTCAAGTAAAAGTTGATAGCTTTTTATGTAACAAAAATAAGTTCTGAGGAAGGAGGTTATTTATGGGACCAAAAAAAGAGTTTAGTGTAGAATTGGAATTGAATTTAAGGTTTTTAATGTATTAAGCCCATTTCCACATATACAACTGTCACATTTAATATATAGCAACTCAACTCAAATTTACAATCACAATATGGAAAAAGATATTAAGAATTGCAAAACATAAGATTAGAAATGATGACTGTTTCGGAAAAAAAAAAACTATATTTGTGCAAAGAGTAATATTAGGTTTTGTAAGAGTTAAGGAGAGTTTTATGTATGGCAAGTCAAGATCCGTTAGGTACATCCCAAAGTACTGTAAGGTTTTTGTATTTAGGATCTCAAATCCGTACCCGGCAACCCATTTACCCCCCATCAGGATGGGGAACCCTATCATTGTCCAAACCCCCCTTCTGTCCCTACTCAGTTTTGTGACACAGTGTGAGTGATCTAACTGAAACAAATACGGTCCAGCCAAGAGCTACTGAGGTTCACGAACTCCACGCACCATTAGCTGTAAGCTACTATGCTTTTTTATTTTTCCCCAAAAGAATAAAGTAGAAGACTGTCATAGTACTGAAATCGAGCTCCTGACTTTTGACACGCCAGTTTGAAACAAATCAGCCAGAAAAATAAGAAAATCAATGGTTCATAGAACTCTTCATATCAAAATTCTTTCAGCAAATTATTAGTCCACTAGATCAGGATGCCACCATCACCGATTATTCAGTAAAGTTCAACCAAGTGGGCAGAGACAGATAACACCAAGCATGAACAAAACCAAAACAGATCTTGACAACATTACATCCACTGCTTCGTCAGACATCTTGCTGGACTTGAAAGGAAGCCCGCGATATTATCGCCTCAGGGTGTGCAAAATGTACTCCGCATAAAGGTCCCTGTACCAATTCAAAAATTTCAAGTTTGAATATGAAATCTCCTCACTTACAACCCACACTTGCTCGCATGACTCAGCATTCCCGTATGTGGCAAGAGAGTGAATCTTCCTAGATGGGCTAGAAATAAGATTCTTAGCAAATGTACTGTCATAATGACTTGACAAAAACATTTCAAAAGATTTTGTAATTTATTTCTTCAGTAACACAAGAAAAAACATTCACAAGAAGGGATAGTAGCTGCATCCTGCAATAAGAACAAATCAACTCATTAATGAGATCTCAGATGCATAAGTATTTGCCTTTTCAGGGGAACCACTTTTACGGTTAAAAATGCACATAGAAGTAATTTTTTGCAGGTGATGTTCCTACGAAATTATAACTAACCACCCGGCTTGTTGCAGCATACTCTTAGAAACAAGAACCAGTATGACAACCCAGCAGACAGTAAGATTGGCAAAACATCATTTGGCATGTTTCATCATCAACTTACATTGAATATTGGATGGCTTCAATGGCCGTTGTTGAGGGGAGAAAGTCGTTGACAGCAACCTCCTTGTTTTCATTCTTCTTGTCTGTTCCACTTCTCAAGGGCACAAGTTTACAGTAAACAATCACCTAACTAACTCCCATGACAAACAGAAATTGCTCACTCTTAAAAGGATACAGTCTTCAAAGAAACGGCGGATTTCAGAAAGGCGATGGGGGGCAAGCTCTTTGATGTCCGTGTAGTGTTTGTACTCTGGATCATCAGCACATACCGCAATGATCTTGTCATCTTTCTCTCCCTGCATTCAAAGCACAAGCGTCTTATTTTACACTCTCAGTAAAGCCTGGCCACTTCATTCAGTATAGCCAACAACCTTAACTAGAGTACCTGGTCAATCATGGCATCAGTCCAATGGCCCTTGCACGTAGGAAGCAGCCAGGAAGGACTGGTTCCTATTAAAAAGCACGTACTTAGTCAACAAGTTCAGTCGGAAAAAAAAATTGGCTGTTAGCACTTAGCAATGCATGACAAGCGACAAAATATCATGAACGGAAAGTTAATACTGCAATATAGGTGCAAACCTTTCCAGACTAACCGATACTGACACAACTAGATTAAAGGGATAATAGAATAGTTTGTCAAGCGTCAATTTGTTTCAAGGGTATTTACTAGATGATAGAAGATTGACAATTACATCTGCTGAATTGTCATCAAACCACAAGTAAATACCACTAAACTTGTCACGTAGACTGCACTCGAGTCGGCAAGAGACAGAGCCAACCACAGATTTTGAAAGGCAATTCAGTTCTCAACTAGACATGGTACGTAGCATCCTAGTACTCACAATACTCTCGCCCCCTCATGCGTACAAGTGCCCGGATGAGATCGTGAATATTTCCATTATCAGGTGTGGACCATGCCCTGCTCTTCTTTTTAATTACTTGTCAATCTTCCAAGCTGGCCCTCGAGTAGTATGTTCCTATGTCCTGCAGCAAAGGCTCCGGGTGGTTACCTCTGTTCGTACGCAACGATTTCAGAAGGACAGAGATGTTGCTGTTGGGGGACAACGTAGGGACCCGTAAAGTGCCCTGACCGAACTCGATGTCAGTAATGGCCTTCTTCTTCTCAAATTGCACAACCGTCTCTTCAGCTCCGATGCGAAGTGTAGGACCAATTGCGATCGGCAAACTTGAATAGTTATCCATTTCGCGCGGACTTTGTCACTCATTGGAGGAAGGTGGAGTGAAAAAAGTGGAGCAGATTGAGCCTTGGGTCTTCCAACGTCCAACTCAGGGGCAGCATAACGTCCGTGAAACAATTGTTGGAAGAAGGTGCGGCGAGTACTTCCAGCGGCACGGCTTGTTGATGATCAATGTTGTTCTTCTGGTTGATCACCTCGTACAGTTTCTCGAGAAAACAACGGTAGTTGGTTCTCCAGCAATAAAGGTCGTGTCAAGATTGTCAGAATCTGGGGATTCATGATAATAGGATCGTTTAATTGCCACCGAAAAATTTCAATGATTTAAGCTCACGACTAACAGGGTTTAATCAATCCTAATTTAGCAAGCATTTTAAGCTTCTAATGGATAATAAGTTGTAGATGGACCATAAGTATGATATCGTATGCTGATACAGATGATATCGTTTAACATTTGAATGATGTTCTATCCTCCCGTGGAGAAGGTCATAGTTAATACAAAATAGTTCGACCACGAAGCAACCATCGACCACCATCTTCGGCACAAAGTCAATGCGATCAAAATTCACCGAATAGCAAGCCTTAATTTCCCGCTTCAATGTCCACATGGCTTCTGTAAGGCCATCCAAAAGCACAGCTTTCGCAATCTGACCACTGTCGTCATCTTCTTTATGTTCGCCATCATCGGACACTCCTCCCCTTCAGTCGTCCTCTGCATATTTTTGTCTCTTGTATGCCGCTCTAAGTTCCCTTCCAGAAGGCGGTTTAGAAACTGCATCTTGTGCTCTTTCATGACCCGCAATCTAGATGAGGATCCCTCCCATTCCCATAGCTTATGGAAGGGACCGATGCCTATCATTTCAGGATCGAATGCATTATTGTGAACTCCATGCAAGTTGCTAGGGACTCTGACGATGGTCTGCCGACTCTCCGCATCGGGAGGGAGCCCTCGGTTGAAGAGGTTCTCGATCTCGATGACCCACGATGGAGTCCTAGCTCGCTGTCATCGCCTCGATCCATTGTGGGGAGAATATAAAGCCCAAAAGAAACAGAGAAATTCTAGGTGGAATCAAAGGTTCGGGTACGAGTGGAGATGGAACTTTGGTTCCCAAAGACACATATGCAAGTGTTTGAGACGGTATATAATTAGCGGAGTTTTCGCTTCGGAGAATGATCGTTGATTTTTTCAGCCAAGTGACAATGGCCGGCAAGGTTCACAGGCCCTTGCCCAAGGCTGACGAGGGTTCACAAGCCCTTGGCTAGGGCTGGCGAATGTCACCAATAGCCTCCTATAGGTCCAAACCTTTAAAAAAATAGAAAAAATTATTAATGCCATGTTATTGTCGATGGTGTCAAATGAACTAATTGGCACAAACACAAAAAGTTTAGAAGTGCATTGATACAAAAAAAAAAAATTTATAACTGAATTGACACAACTACAATAGATTTAAATTTTTTTTTTTGTATAAATATCCCCAAGAGAATAAGATAAAGAAATCTCACTATTGGGAATTTAACTTATAAAAACGCTTAATTGCGCCTATGCTTGTTGGGTTCAACGAATGGGGCCTCAATCCTTAGTTTATCTCTGGACAGCGACTGCTGACTCACTCAGTCCATTGTCCGTAGTAACGAGCCCAAACCTACCATTCTTCACTGCGAATTGGTTGACACCGGAGCATAATTAGTTGGCTGAGCAGAGTGTCAGAACTTCAACAGCTCAGTTTCATCTGACATTTGTCTGTGACCTCCACGTTTCACCCTCGATTATAAGTATGCTATCCCACCCTGTTTTGTGAATCACTTCCTTGGTCGATTCGTATATCCTCAAGGACGCAGCGAGCACCCATGCAAACGTTGTCCAGCACAAAAGCATCGAAAGCCAAGAATGGGTTCCCCTCAAACACCAAGTTAAACCCTGCCCTGAAGAAGAAGACCCATGCCTCAAAGCCCTCTTGTGCTCTAGCTATCAAGTTTTCCCAAGGATCCTGCACGCCGCCGTCGAGCTCGACCTCTTCGGGATCATAGCCCGGGCCGGCCCTGGAGCCTACGTGTCGCCTGCCGAGGTGGTCGCCCCCCCTCCCAACCCAGAGCCCCGAGTCGGCCGAGATCATCGACCGGGTCCTCCGTTGCCTCGCGAGCCACTCGCTCCTCACGTACAAGTCCGAGACGTTCGACGAGGGGAGGACCGTAGAGAGGCGGTATGCGATATCGCCGGCGGGTAAGTACTACGTCACGACGAGGATGGTGGCTCCATCGGCTCCTCTCTCTCTTCGCATTCCACCGAGCCACCATTGACGTCTGGTGAGTGGAATTTCCGTTGCCGACCTTGGCCTGATATCGGAATATTATTTAGTTCCTCTAGTTGTGTGATTAAACAGTGAATGGAGTCTTAATTCCTTGATCAGATTGAGCAATTAATTGAATCAAACAAATCCTACTTCCCTTTTTTTTTTTTTTTTGCAACTGTAGGCTCCAAGTCAAGGAAGCAATCCTCGGAGGAGGCAACTTGTTCCAGAAGGTTCATGGCAAGACCATATTCCAGTACATGAAGGAGGACTCATCCCTGAACAAGTACTTCAACAACGCGATGGCCGATCTCTCTGCGGTGCAGACGAGGAAGATCCTCGAGGTCTACCACGGGTTCGACGGGATCTCGACACTGGTTGACGTTGGTGGTGGAAAAGGCACTACCCTTAACATGATCGTCTCGAAGTACCCCTTGATCAAGGGCATCAACTTCGATCTACCCCAAGTCATCGAACACGCTCCTTCTTATCCCGGTACATTTATCATCACATGCTTCCTGGCTTAGTCGCATTTATTTTGGTTCGCACTATTTAGCACGAAATCACGTAAATTGGAGGCCTTTTCGTCCCCGAATTAGGCCTCTAATAACTTTTGGTAACAATCGCCTGCAGGCGTGGAGCACGTCGGAGGGATATGTTCGCAAGCGTCCCAGAGGGCGACGCGATCATGATTAAGGCAAGCTAATTGAAACCTTCCCTTGAATTATACTGACGAACTGAAGCTGGTTCCGTGAACTGTGTCCTAACTTCGTGTAACTCCGCGAATCGGCAGGGCACGTGCCACAATTGGAGCGACGAGTCGTGTGTAAAGTTCTTGAAGAACTGCTACAAGGCTCTACCGGCAAACGGGAAGGTGATCGTGATGGACTTAATCATGCCGGACGAGCCGGAGGAGACGATGGCATCTCGGTACGTGTCGATGCTCGACAACGCCATGTTGATTCAGCCAGGGGGGAAGGAGAGGACCGAGAAGCAGTTCGAGTACTTGTGCAAAGGAGCTGGATTTACGGGCTTTAAGGTCGCTGCTCGAGCTGTGTCCGCATGGGGAGTGATCGAGTTCACCAAGTGATTGAACGAACTCGATCTGTCTTATGTCTTCTTTGTCCGGGTGGGTCTTTCTTATGCTCGAGAAGCAACTAGACATTGTGGAATTCAGTGAATAAAAATGCCCTTTTTCTTAATAAGCAATTTAACAGTGTTTGTGAATTGAACGCAAAAAAAATGTCAACATGACTATATTACTCGCAAACAATTTTTATGCACCCATTGGATGGTATATGAATTATCAAACTTATGCATAAAAGAACAAATAAAAATTCGATCGCTTGATTAGGACCGCGACCTGCTCGAGTAAACTTTTTGCATATTGGAGCTCGACTCGGTTATGTAGTTGAGCTACCTAGTCTAACTTGACTTTAGAATCAAGCAAAATTTGGGCAATTCACCGTTGAAACCGCAACAGCCGGCGAACGCTGCCTCTTCTCCACTCTTCTAATTGCTGGACTCCGTTATGCTAACAAAGGAAGGATATGGTTTGACATTTGAACGATGCTCTACCCTTCCATGGAGAAGATCATAGTTAATGCAAAATAGTTCAACCATGAAGCAACAATCGACGACCATCAGCTTCTGCACAAAGTCAATGTGAGAGAACTATCCGTCAGGAAAATTCACCGAATAACAAGCCTTAATTTCCCGGT
Organism: Psidium friedrichsthalianum; assembly: GCA_019149425.1. Lineage (NCBI taxonomy): Eukaryota > Viridiplantae > Streptophyta > Magnoliopsida > Myrtales > Myrtaceae > Psidium > Psidium friedrichsthalianum. The sequence continues at coordinate 17,418 of JAGVVM010002616.1, forward strand.
CCAATATCCACATGGCTTCCGAGAATATCTTGGCCTCAAGCTTGAAGTGCGTATTTGGCGTAGCGAAGCAAGAGATTAATGTCGTCGATATTTTCTTTTTCGTTCTTTCGTTTTTTTTTTTTTTTGGCCAAAAATGCAGTTGAATCGTCGATAGGAACTTTCAACTTAAACGATCGACTGAAATATTGTTATTTTGCTATCTTCTTCCGCCTTCTTACTGGAAAAACCATGCTGAGATCATCTTGTTCCACCCTTCTTCTCATCTCTAGGTTAATCCACTTCCTTTGTCATTCGTCGACGCTCTCAGACGCCACGCAACAATCATACTTGTAAACAACTGCAACCGCACCGTCTGGTCGGCGACCCTTGGCGGGGCCGACCACCCGACCCCGTGCGACGGCAGCTTCCGCCTCGACGTGGGCAGAGAATCCGCCGTTGACCTCCCTGAGCTCTGGTCCGGCAGAATCTGGGCCCGGTAGGGCTGCGCCATCGACGACCATGGCATGGGCGCCTACAGCATGGGCGACTGCGATGGCGGGGCCCTCTGCTGTAGCGGCGCGAGTGGGGAGTCGCCAGGGACGGTGGGGGAGATGATGCTGGGCACGAGGTGGTTGCTGGTCTACTTCTACGACGTGAGCCTGGTGGACGGGTTCAACCTGCCGGTGCTAGCAAGGCCGGCGGATAGAGGAGTGGTTGTCGACGATGCCAGTATAAGGATCAGCGATGAGTTCATGATGCCAAGTGAGATCAGGGACCGAAAGTGCTTCTGGGCAGGCGTGAACGGAAGAACAATGAACAAACAAGAAGATGCAAGAGAAAAAAACGAAAAGAAAAAAGCAGAAAAGAAAGAAAATAGAAAAATCCGAAAATGCCCCCATCATGCCCTTGGAAACTGGCATGTGATATGCACGTGCTCATTCAGGCTTTTATTTGAGATTAAGTGATCATCCTTATTTGACACATTGTACACTTCGGATCCCTTTTTTGAGAAAATGACTCTACTTTGAGCTCTTTTTTGAAAATTTCCCGAATTATTAGACATAAATTTAAGAAATAAAAATAAACAAATAAAAATAGTCAGTCGGATTCTGTTTCCCCTAGAATCTAGAACAGAACATAAAATCACCAGTACAAATTTTATAGAATTGAGAATCAGATCGCACCGATCGATCTGATCCGAGCCGTTCCTGATCTGATTGGTCCATCTTGTTCACCTCTATCCACACCGTGCTCTCGCTTCTGCCGAGATCAAGTGAAAGCAGGTAATTTAACCATCATCTTCCTTCATGAAATAAGAAGAAAAAATTAAACCTCATCCCGCGACCAAAACACCCACGTGCTCCGCTCACTACTCAGTAGAGAGAAGCAAAGGGAAATTGATAATGAAATCATGAAACACCAGGAACTGATTAGGGTACAGAAACCCGAGACGTTCTTTCCAAGCCTATCGCCCTCGTACGTTCATGCCAAACCTGTCGCTCTCGTTCCCCAACCGCCAGCCCTCCATTGCCCCTACTTTATGCTGCAACTCGGGATCAAGTAAAGAACCAATCCCATCCTCGATCGCTACACGTGATTCACGGCGTTCGGCATCGGGTGGCAACGGCCCGTGCCCGCGAGTAACGTCCCTAGGACGTTTTCTTGACACGCTAATGATAACAACTTTGTCGCGGAAGCTATCTCTAGAAAGCAAACGTTTTTGTATTTTTAATCCGTGAATAAATTTCTGAGCAGAGAAATGTGTTTTGACACTGCTAGCCGTCGGTCCTAGGACGTCGACTGGCGGCCAGCGATAGGGAGGCAAGAGAGAGGGAGACTGCTCTCGAGAAGGAGAAAGTGAGCGGTCTTAAAAATTTTTATTTCTATTTTTATTTCAAAAATAGAAAAATTAAAAAATTTCTACTCCTTATTTCAGTTTCGAATCTATTTCTGGACTAAAAATGTATTTCAAAAAGAGAAAAATGAAACTGAATTACCAAACGAATTTCTATTCCAAACCTATTATTGAGAACGAAAAAATAGAATTATTATCACACCCATCCTCAGTATTCCTACTTAGAAATCTGGAGAGTCTTTGCTTGTTTTCTTTCGTATTTTAGGATGCGTGCGGGGAGCTGATTAGTGGTTTTTCCAGCTGTCCCAAGACACGACATCTTTCTTTATTTAAAGTCGATCATCATAGTGCCGAGGTCTAGTGTCTTTTTCCCATGATTAGTGCTCCACGACAACGCTAATATAAAAGGATGGTTAGCTTACTAGGAGACTTGCACCAAATTTTGGCAATGGCACTTCCTGCTCTGTTCAAATGTCTATTGGGGTCAACTTTTTCGGAACTTCTTGTTGATAACTTACCAATATGTTTAAGGAAATTGTGAACCTTTTAAGTAATATACAAGTTAGCCAATTCTTATCCGTATAACTTGTAACGCATTACCTATATTTAATCTTATATAAAATTACCAAACTAAATTACATTTTTTTTAGGTCCAAAACCTGAATTAGATTGACTTAGCAACTTTTGCCAGCTAATTTTGGATTATCAACTCTCATTTGAGTGACTTACCAATGTTTAATTGACTCTTTTTTTTTTTGTTAATTTACCAGCTTTTATTTGCTATAGATAGTAATCCCTAAATTTACTAACTTTTTTATCAAAATTTCAAACCTAAGTTTTTTCGAGAAACAGGCACACGCAAGTGGTATAACTCTCATACGATGCTCAATTATCGTATGTGACACCACTGCCGCTAACATAGATACTATTAACAATATATTAATAATTCGTTCCAATTCTTTATAATTTGTTTGGCTTACTTTTTTTTTTTTTATTTTCTTTACTTTATTTTTGGTTGAGTGCCAATGAGGCGTCCCTTATCTAGATGAGGTCATCCCTCGCCTAGATTTGGTGAAGTTCGACCTCGCTTGATCATGGAAAAAAGGAAAGAAAAAATAGAAAAATATCAAAAAGTTATCCATGTCAATACTAGTAAGCTACATAGACGATTGGCACTCACTAGACTGCCACATCGGTGTTTTCCTATCAAAATTGATTAGATTAGCTTAATTCACAAAATGTGAAAAGGCTTATAACTCAATTAGTACAATTGAAAAATTTAGGATTGAATTAGCATGCGTGTAATAAATTTAGGACCTTTATTGGTAATTTTCCCCATTTTCGTTGGTTTGGCTAGAAAGCCTTATTATGTTTTCACTCTATACCAATAAGAAAGAAGGAAAAGTATCGTAGATCTATAGATCATGTATTGCAATGATGTTCTCGGGGAGTGGCAAAGGCCACCTCTTCTCTACTCTTCTAATTGCTCTAGCAAGCCATGTAGATGCCATGCCAGATTTTTGGTGAAGCTCATTGGAGTTAGCACTAAAATAACTGTTTCCCCCACCCCAAAAAAATAGCACTTAAGTGATAAAAAAAATTAGCACTAAAGTGAGTGTCGTACACAAATATTGACACTCCAGGTGTCCTTAATTGGAGTTAATTGATGAATACTTTGAGAACTCTTGTTTCTCATATCGGACACTCCCACGTGAACTTAGGAAAATCGAAGTATGAACCGATGACACGTGACCCCTATGCACAGAATGTCATTGCCCAAACAGTGGGTAGGGGTTCCACACCTTGGTGAGTAGGCTGGGGCAGTACTCCCGAAACAACATTGAGTTTTCGGCTTGTGTTTAAGTTGATCCATTTATTATGGGATCAAAGGGATTTGAATAGAATATGATTTTGGGTTCATTATAAGTCTTATGTATTGTACTTGTATAAGAGATCATTGTGACGAGTGATTGTGGTTGAAAAACTTAAATATTTTAGTAGAATCCCCTATGCATGACGTAACCTCATTATGGGGTGAGCCTAGATAAATTTGTGTGTCATTCTTTTTTTTTTTATTGTGATTATTTTGATTCAGTTCACGATATAACCCAACATTCTTATGTCAATTTTTATACTATCTTCTATATCCAACCTCCATATTCCCTAGCAAAGCCTAATTGCAGACAACACATTCAACCATTATTCATCTCATCGGCATGCTCGTCTATAATGTAAACAAAAAAGGATCGAAACCAAAGAGCACTCGAAGAAAACGAAAGCGAAGTATTTGGGATTGTAATGCAGTTCAGATTCTGATCCCATACAAAAGTTGAATCTTCCGGGGCTCTTTGTCTGAATATGATATCCTACGGTTTCAATTCAAGTCAATATGGTCAACATGGTCACCTTCGCTCGGCTATCCTGAACCTGAAGTCAATACGGTCAACTTCCTTCTCTTCGTTGGGCTGAGCGGTAAGCAAGCAAGGGATGACTCTGAAAGCGCGTAAACGACTCCTACCAAAAGACAAAATGAAAAGACAAAGAATGAAATAGGGTACCCTGTAATCACGGGTTAAGCCATTGATTCTCGAAGATGTCCTTTAGACATGATGTCTAGCTAGGCCTGGTATAGTGTTTATGCGCGATACTTCATCATGTGATATTATAACGTAGGGCGCATCACTTAATTTTTCCGTATGTTATTATTTCTTAGGTAAATTCCTAAAGAAAAGAGTCATTAAATTAATTGGTTGATACCAAGCTAAGTATTTATCAAGTGCATATGATTTTTTCATGAAGGATGCAACAATGATCTCTACGTGTATGTGTTGTGTATGTGTGTGCACACGTGTGTGCAAGCTCGTTTGGGGTAACAAAAGAGAGAGAAGGAAAAGGATGGACACCATTTCATGGGGATGGTGACCACTACCAGACAAATATGAAGTGAGTGAAGGACACCACAGAGGACTCAATTATTGCCGAAGACTTAGTTTTTAATGAAGAAAGCTCTCAAACCCAATGCAATCCGAATTGTGAAAAGAATCGGAAAAGAAATCGCTAACATGGGTCTTCCCCACCACTAAGTGTATGTCCCTCTCCCGTGAACTCCATGATCGTTTGATTTTTCTAAGTTGATATAAAGAGTGCATTGATTAGGCCTATCTTGAAGCCCACCCATATTTCACGTCACCTCAACTTAGAGAGAGAGAGGGGGAAGATATAAGAGTTTTTTTTATATGGATTTACATTGACTGAAATTGTTATTCACCGTTTTACGGATTGATCTAATAAGGTAATATATAAATATTTTTAATCACATATTTACCATAACATTGGACTGCAAGCAAAAACGATCAACGATTTAAGCAAAGACTAATGAAAGTTTGGTCAATGCCTAATTTATCACGCATTTTAAGCTTCCAACCATGTATTAGTTTTGGATCAGTCGATTCGTAGGATAGACAAGAAAGTTGCAGACAGACCTCAATTAATCCCTTCGATAAAGTTAGTGAAGGACATTTGTCAAATATTTGAATGCGGCTCTACCTGGGTGTGGACAAGGTCGTGGTAAAGGCGCAGCAATTCGATCACGAAGCAACCATCGACGACCATCCGTCCACACATCATTTTCATTGCCACAGTTTTTGTGCTCAAAACCCTTCGAATAGAAAGTCCATCATTTCCTGCTTTCAATATCTGCACGGATTTCATAAGGTCGTTGAAAAGCACGGCTCCCATATCTCCGTCCCTTCTCCCCGGCCCTAACTTCCCTCCTAGAAAGGCTGATTACAACAGCGCTTCTTCTGCTCTCCATGATCTGGAGTCGAGGCGAGGATCTAACCAAAAAAAATCGAAGGGACTGACATGCGTCGTTTCGGGATCGAGAATGCATTATCGTGAACTCCACGCCAGTTCCTAGGGACAACGTCGGCAGTCCACGAGCTCTCCTCGTCGGGAGTGGACCCTCCGTGGAGGGCGGTCCTTGATTTGGATTACCCACTGCCTAAGCCGATACTGTTCAACAAGGTCTAGAGGCAAAGAACTATAGTTGATTGGATATATCCACAAAAAATCTTGAGAGAGAGAGAGAAGAAGGTAACCCAGGTGGCCCCCCTCAAGAGGGGACAGTGCCCAAGAACTATAGTTGATTCGGATGTATATCATATTTCGAGCACGAAGCGGTCCCCCTCCGCTTTATTTCGATTCCTTTCTCGTTCCAAAGATATTTACTTTTTGACTGAAGAACAATAGGAATATAATAATTTTCGACGCCCACTTAAGTGTCATAATTTTTTTTTTTGCTTACTTAAATACTATAAATTTGAAGTATCGATCATTTAAGTGCCATTGGCGATTTGCCTCGCTAGGAAATCCAATGTGGCATGGCCGAAACAATTTTTTGAATTTTTTGTTTAATTTTTCAATTTTTAATTCTTTGATTTTTCTGTTTCTTTTTCTTTTCTATTTTTCCCTAAAAAATAAAATTTAAAAATTTAAAATGAATAAAAAAATAAAAATATCCACTTGTAATTAAATTAAAAATTAATGAAGGACGGTTTACCGAAAATAGCCCTCAAGTAATTGATTTTTCTCTAGGATGATACTCAAGTGAACGAAAAAAAAACAGTTGTGACACTTAAGTGAGTGTTGTACCAAAGTTATGGCACTCATGCCATTCCTCTCTCTTTTTAATTACTCATGTATACCTTAATGTTTATCCTTTGCTCACAATTCACAACAACCCCTTGTTTAATATTTTCCGTCCTTTTGGAAAGGAAGATCTCAGTAAATATGAGGACAGCCTATTGCACACGCCAGTCAAATTATGTTGCGGATTGGGTAGCCAATTCCCGAAAACTGAATGTTCTGCCCTTGAATTGGATAACTAGTCCTCCCCAACCCTTTTGGGATTTACTCTGTTTAGATGCTCCCTTTATGAGCCCCTCATGTTTAAGAACTTTGAATTCAATAAATTCATGTTTTGGACTATAAAAAAAAAAAACTATCTCTTTCTTTCTTTTTCTCTTTCCGTTTGAAAAAATGACGCAATGACGACAAAATCAGATTCCCACGGACGATTATTATTATAATACTTCGAAGTGGGAATGATCATGAAATTTCTTAAAGGGAAAAGGAAAGAAGGAAAGTACCAATTAGGGCATCAAAGAATATGCCAAAGAAAGAATTATTGGGTCCTCCTGACATACATCTTTGTTCCCAGATTAAATGTCATGATTCCGATTCGCTCGTCACTTCACCTACCATTCAGGACAATTGGACCAACAAAATATCAAGATCAAACCATATCTTGCAGGGGATGATGCCATTCCATTTATGACACTCAAGTGAGTATTGTACCAAAGTTATGGCACTCATGCCGTTCCTCTCTCTTTCTAATCACTCATGTATACCTTAATGTTTATCCTTTGCCCACAATTCACAACAACCCCTTGTTTAATATTTTTCCGCCCTTTGAAAAGGAAGATCTCAGTAAATATGAGGACAGCCTATTGCACACGCCAATCAAATTATGTTGCGGATTGGGTAGCCAATTCCCGAAAACGGAATGTTTTGCCCTTGAATTGGATAACTAGTCCTCCCCAACCCTTTTGGGATTTACTTTGTTTAGATGCTCCCTTTATGAGCA
>JAGVVM010002617.1:0-60618 GCA_019149425.1 Psidium friedrichsthalianum
AAAAAATCGGTTCCTATGGGGGTCGGCGCACGTATTACTAGACTTAAAGGACAGACGCTGTGAGTCGGTGCGGCCACCGATTAAAATGTTTCGAATCCCGTACCGCACAAAGGGGAGCGTGTCAGGTTGAATGAGACTGGTGAGATCGTTGGGTACACCAATGGACCAACCGCTTGAAGCGCATGATCCGCAAGGCTCAGCCGGTTTCTATGTCGATGCGACGTACAAAGGAGATTGCATCCGTCATGCATGAAGGTCTAGGATTGGGACAACCCCTTCGCGAATTCTGCCAAACAGAAGCAACCAAAAACAACACTTAAAAGTGGCTTTTTAATCTAATTCCGTTGTCAAATCAACTTAGAAAATTACATCATCACTATCGAACGGGCCTGCAGATCGATCCCCTCGGACACACAACACGATAAGTCCACATCAATAAAACCGAGACAAGCCATTCCGACCCAAAAATACAGGGCCCATCGATATCTCTTTTTTTTTGTTCTTTTTTTTTGCCATTATTTTGGTCGAAATTCGGCTAATAAAACGAAGCACACAGCATTCACGCCAACATGATCCGCTGTCACAAACGTCGTGCCCGGAAAACTAGAGAATATCAGTCACCTTCGATATTAGCGACTAGGCTTGGCACGACTTGTTTGTACAAGTACCATGTGTAACTGTTAGGAAATTAAAATGAGAATTTGGTCGTTTGGTTAAATGAAATTAGAATTTTGTCTATTATCTAATAGGGCTAATACCGCGAAAAACCTCAAATTGGTACACACGTGATAATTTACCCCAAACTATTTTTTTATCACGAAAAACCTCAAATTGGTACATTTGTCGAATTTTTATCCTAAAACTATTTTCTTTTTGCCAAAGAAAAACCCCAAACCATTACATCAATTACAATTCATCATTTGTTAAATTAGATTAATACCACAAAAATATCAAATTGATACACCTATAAATAAAAACCCCAGACTTTATAACCGATGAATTGACATGTGCCATCCAATTCAGTAATTTGACGTTGAATTTACGAAAATTAACGATTGATAAATTGTCTAATTGTACTGGTTTTAGATTTTTTGTAGAGAATAGTTTATGGTAAATTTGTCACAGATTTATCAGTTTAAAATTTTTCGTGGTATTCAACCCTATCTAATATCATCTCTATACTTCTTATAAGAAATATTGACTTTATTAAATACGTAAATAGGCTTTTATTTCCCAACGTGATTTTAAAAAGAGTTTTAAGGGAGTCTTTTTCTTTTATTTGCCTTCTGCTTAACAAGCGTTTATAAGACAGATTCATTTGCTCGGCCTTTCTCACTCCGCAGGACGACCCTCTCTCCCACTGCTCGCACCAAACTATGGGGACTGCAATGGTGTCCGAAGGGGCCGCGGCCAAGCTGCACCGGAGGATAATACCCGCCGACGAGTCTACCTCTCTCCGGTGTAGGAGGTCCGGCTGGACGGTGCCAACACGTGACCCGGACTGCCGTATGGACGTTCCGGATGTGTACGCTCGCCTCTTCGCCTGCCGTCCTCCCTCGCCTTCTCAACCAAGTTCTTCTCCTACAGTAGGAGCCCTCGTCATAACGCAGATCACCGTCCAGGTTGCGACCCTCGCCGCTCCGGGCGGCTTATGGCCTCCGCCCTCCGATGCCAGTTCCCCTCCCGGGGCTCGGCGGGCGGGAGTTTCTCCTCAACCCGGGTCCGTCACGTGAGGAACACGTGCTGACTCTCGATCTTCGCCAATGCCGGGAGTGCCTTCGGCAAATGGCTCGCCTATTGGCCTGTCGGGATCGTCAACCTCATCAAGGCTTTCTACGGGAGGAGCACTCCTTTTGCGCCTCGTGGATTTCTCATCATCACTACTCAGGTTCTTGACCTTATTCTCTCTTCGTAAACAAACAATGCTCTCCTCAATATTCAGAAGTTCTGATCTCAATTTGTCGATATTTAATAACATCGTGTATTTTATACCCTGTAGATTTGTCGATATCCAGGGATGATTTGGAAAAGACTCGTTTATTTCTGTCAATATTACAAATCGAGCCTATTCGTGCTTATAGTCTTTTACATTTTTTTTCTGATCTTTCGGCTTCAATCTGATTTTTATGGACACATCAAAGGCCCGAAAGATTCCAAAACATACAAACAAGAATGGGAAGCGAGGGGGGGGCGAATGGTTCATTAGTAAATCAAGTGTAGGAACAGACGACGTTTCACGTAAACTGGCACCCTTTCTAATTTTTTCTATTTTGGAAGGTTTTGGGTACGGTTGGCCGGGCTGTTGAGGAAGTACTTGGTGGAGCCGGCAGCGATATGTGTGGCCCAGCACCCTCGTTCAATAACATCCCTCTTTGGGGCAGTCACCAGCTTTCAGCGATAGCGTTGCTCATATGCTGAGGATGAGTCCCTCTTGTGTCTGTGCCAAATTCATGCAGTTTAGGTTTAATCAAAGAGGTCTTTCTTTTTCATGATATGCCGGATTTGCAGGACGCTGCACGAGATAAAGAAATAACAGAGCAACAAGGCGGGGTACAGAGTCCTCAAGGGTCAGTTTCTTTGTGGTTGCAATGGTGTTAAGCTTCTTGTGGTGACTTGGTCCCCGTTTCCTGTTCCAATCACATCGCCAGCATCCTGGCTGTTCTGCTGGGCCTTCCTACTCCGTCCCGGCCCGCAGATCGGGTCCGGCCTTACTGGGCTCGGCGTTGGAGCCTCTCACTGGACTGGTCGACAGTGGCTTCCTTCCTGTTCAGTCCCCGGATTGCCCCTTCTTTGCCATCAGTGAACGTCTTTGTCTGGCTTTGCACTGATCATGTATGTTGTCATACCCATCGCCTACTGGTGTTGAACTCGTACATACGCCAAGACTTACCCGATATTCTCGTCGGATCTGTTCACCGCGCAGGGCCAAGATTATAACATCTCCCTGATCGTTTAATAGAACTTTCAATTGGATTGAGGCTGGTTACGCTCAGCAAAGGGAGGATTCATTTGAGCAGGTTCTTCTCGGGGCTCACGTATGGCTTCGGATTTGCCACGTATTGCTTCGCAACCCCTCAGATCATGTGGCCCTTTTTTATTGGAGGTAAAATCTCTGATTCTTTCATAGATAAGGTGTTGCACTTAGCTTTTGCTATGAATTGCATATCTTTTATTTAACGTGTTATAATGACTCTGTTTAGGAGATATTATGATCGATTTAGAGCATCTTCGAAGGAAAACAGGATATTACACAAAACTGATGAGGAGATACAAGACATTCCGCACTGTGGTTCTACAAACTACTCGCATTGACGATCATCGTGCTCTCTGGTACTCTGTACACGTCTTAAAAAGGAGGTCCAAAATGCGTTGGTGGGGTCTGCCTTTGCGCGGCTCTGCCGTCATTTCGACCCTTCCGATCAGCATTATAACACCACCACGAATCAGGTGAAAGCTAGTTTTCCTGGTTTAATCGATTAGCAGAGACCGTTGCTCTCTGTTAGAACATTCCCGAATGCCGGTTCTGTTGTTTTCGCAGACTCCGGGGCTCAATATCATCACAGAGTACTTAATGGGAGTGATATGGCCGGACATCCGATCGCCAACGTCTGCTTCAAGACCTATGGTTACATGAGCATGACTCAGGCAATATCCTTCCTCATGACTTCAATTGGGCCACTACATGAAAATCCCTCCAGGTCGATGTTTTTGGTTCAGGTATGTCGTCCCCCTTGTAACAACCGAGCATGGGAAGTCACCTTCCATGTTAGTAAAGCAATTCCAATGATCATGTATTCTTTTGGGGGTGTTCTAGTTCATCGGAACGATTATTGCTGGTACGATCATCTCGGCGTGGCGTGGTGGCTCCTCGACTCCATCGACCACATTTGCCACAAGAACCTCCTCCCGGCAAACAGCCCTTGTACATGCCCCAGCGACCGTGTCTTCTGCGACGCCTCCGTGATCTTGGGCTATCATGGGGGGGGGTGCGAGAAGAAAATATCTTAAAAGTGAGAATTGGGAGTCCCGTATTTCTCGGGTGACCGTGGCTTATTGGTATAGTTCTCCTGCGTTCCTTTTGATTATGATTCCTTGTTCGTCGATGTAGGCCTCTTACGGGGGGGGCTTTCCTTGGAGGCGGTTTCGCTTGTCGCCGCCGCGCGGGGGGGTGCGCCGATCGCTTTTTTAGAAGCCGCCCTGTGGACTCTTTGCATCAATTATGAGATGAACACATAGTGCGGACTAGGTGGAAGGTTGGCGTGTGCCGCCGTAGTTTGTACAGACCACTGGGCGGTGGTGGATCGGGGGGTGTTTCGGTGGGGGGGGGGGGGGGGGGGGGGGGGGGTGGGGGGGGGGTGGTTTGTGGTGTGGTTTGTGTGGGGGGGGGGGGTGGGGGGGGGGGGGGGGGGTGGGGGGGGGGGGAGGGGGGGTGGGGACAGTTGGTGGGGCTGTCGAGCGAGGGTGCAGGTGTTTTTTATGGCTCTGAACATCCCTCGAGCGGGCCGGCTCCACCCTCTCCTGAGGGCAGTCGGTGTCTGCGTGCCGTTCTTGGTGATAGTAACGATGAAACGGGTGTTCTGCCGCCTCTTCTCAGGAACTCATCTGTCGTATTTGTGCAGATATGCCTGTTGGGGATTGACGAGACAACTGCATGCCAGATGACTGACCTGCACCCAGCATGGACAGGAGTGATGGAGAGGAGATGACACTCCCTCGTTGCTAATCCTTTTAGCACGACAATCTCGCATGGAGATAAAATCCTCAATCCTCGTTGAGGAGCCCCGCTTGCACTGATGCTTCAAGCTGGATAGATATCGCTTTAAATCCTCCTCCTGGTACTAACATGTCCCGAGCTGGTATTTCCCTGCATATCACCTAGGCTATGTCTCCCTTACTTGATGGTGAAACATTGGATTGGCGCTTGAAAGGTGATGAAGCTATAATTTCAGTTGTTACTTTCCCATGATCGCCAAATTATCACATTAGTGCCTAAAAGAGAGGCTTCACTTGTCACCGTTGCGTTTTTAGCCTCGCATTTTGACGGCCTATCACCAAATAGCGGGCGCTCACATGTCTCATGAGCTGATACCTTTGAGTACACCATTCATGTTGTAGCTAGCTGGGAAGCAGGTTATTAGGAAGATTCCGTGCTTTGGTTGGCACCAGTAGAGACTGAACAAGAGACCCCCCAACTCTTTTAGTTCCAAGAGCTATAATACCGAAGTCTCCCCGAAATGGGAGGGTCAAGATCAGGCGTCTATCCGATTTTTACTCAATCTTACAATGAAGAACTGATGGTGCATAAAGAGGGGAAGACCATCCGTATTTAGATCATAGAGCAGACGAACAAATTAATGTAGACTGATAAAACTGCCACTTTATTTTACTAGTGACTGACAATCCTGCCACACTTAAATAGAACAGATCCCTAAACTTACACGCCACCACACAGACATTTGCATATGATGTATGAAGAGAGAGAGAGAGAGAGATAGAGAGGAGAGAGAGAGAGAACTGTGATCAGGAGAATGATTGTCCGAGTCTTAAGACCCCGAAATGAAGCTTTTTTCGGGATGACAAACTAGAGAGACAAACATAACGCATCTGAATATGTCTCGACTGAACGATTCATCTGAATGGTGTAGCAGACACGCAAACTATTTGAGAACTGACTCTCACTCCCGCCCTCACAACTCTTGAGATAGTCCCACCCGTATCGCCCACAACTCTTCTCCCACTAGAATTCATTTCAGGCCGATTCCATATCTGCCGGCGCGGCGCACTGAAAAGCCAAATTAAACATCCTAATCAGATTATCTCTATCCACCCTTTTCCTCCATTCTCTTTTCCATGAGGTCCACGACTTCCCCTTTCGTTGACTTCTGAAGTCCTGTACAATGTGAACTAAACATTGGGCTATGTGACCGAATCTTCTTGAGAGAGAGGGAAAAATTTTCCACCTAGAGAAGCAGTTTAGCTACCCATCTAATGTGTCACGCGTTCATCGATCGGCTTCTTTTGCATCGACGGACGGACGTGCCAGTTTAGGATCATCTATGAGCAGATCCCGAAAGAGTACACAGCGCTTTTGGGGGTGAGCCTGATAGTTCTCATGTACTCTGGTTCAGATAACCCACTGTCTTTCACTTGGTGGAGACTTGAGTTTTATCAGTGTCGCCCGCACTAGCCTTTGCAATCCAAAATCTGCCACCTTCCTCATGCTATCAGTCCAAAAGGATGTTGGAGATGATTTCACGTCCTGTGATAATTTGCTTCTCTGAGAGCCGATAAAAGGGAAGCAAGGAAAAGGAAGGCTGTTAATTGTGGCTTTAAGAAGTTTTTCACTCGCTGAAAGCTTTCAGACGATGCATCAGTACATGGTACAGAACGGTTTCTGCTCACAGCGTGATGTGATCATTTGTACCATGCTTCATGAAAAAAACGGAGTAATTTTGCTTGTGCGGGTTTCAGCAACGGGGCGCAAGAGGGCATCACTCACCTAGTATAAGTGCAGACAAGTCAGACATGAGCAACATCATGCAACTTCGAGCTTTGATTAAGTCGAGGATTCTTCCCGTGTTGACCTACAATAAAAGTCACGTGAATGCCCGCAATGTATTCTGCCATGAGAAAGAGATGGTTTTCCCATTTAGTAATCTCACCATCCAAATGTTTCTCTAAGAAGTACCATTTGGCTACATACTCGTGATGATAAGACGCTCATTTCCTTTCTCGATATAACCAGTAGCTTCACCAGCTTCGATGATCATTTTTGAAAGAACTGAACTTCAGTGCTAAATTCAGTTTCGCAACTCTCAATGTTCCTGCACAGAAGAGTATGCATTGAAACTGTCGAGATTGCTCTCGGGCACCTCATCCAAAACCCAATTCATACTCCACATTACATGGGAATGGGATAACCTACTTTCCCATTCTAAATTGAGTCGCATTTTAGCTGTAACATTTACCGAAAATGCAGAATTGGATAATGTAATTTGGCTTGTTCTTGTCAAGAAAACCCAATATTCATAATGAAGGGAACGCGGACCAAAATATCAACCCCAACAGTCCTACTCTGACGAATTATAAATACAAATGTACTTGTCTAGTCTACCTAACGAAAGAGAATGCTCCTAGTATGCACAGACAACGAGCCCATTTCTATGAGTATGGGCAGGAGTCAACATTTCCGTGCAATAATCTTCTGAAATGCTGCACGTGTAATGAGATAATAATTAAATTCTCAAGCATAAACCAGAGGTTCCAGAAGACTACGTGTGTAAAATAAAAATTCTTAAAACCTTCTGGCTCTTTTGGAAATCCATGATACTAATGTAATGCGATATTTAACGTTGCAAGCATAATTTCAGAAACTATGTGATCTGAAAAAAACATTCTTACTCTGACTGGACTTGTTTGGTTGATGTCAGCATAAAAGTTTTCATCAAAATTGGGTACCAGCAGAGTCAATTACACAGAGGAAATCAGCAATGCCACCACCTTCTTTGCTCGTTTTATGGCAACAAACTGCCCACCTTCTAATTGTGCTTATAAACAGTTCCAAATCCCCCTTCTCCTATTTGCATCGAGGGAGAAAAATTGCGAGTAGCTTTCAAGATTTGACTTAAACTGGGATGCAATGATCCAAGTCTACTGACTTTTGGGGACATGGAAAATCTGGATGGACTAGGTGGCACCCGAAGTGGACTCCCTGGAATCTTTTCCGGCGGAGAAACCTTTTCAGGAGCAGAAATCTCTTCCGATAAGGGAGTAGAATTTACTGAAATGAACAAAAACTCCTTATCATTGACCAACCTACCGAAGAATTTGATTTAGCTATCGAATTGACCACTCATTCTAATCAATTACAAGTATAATAATTCTATATGAAGAATTTTTTACGGTGATATCCCAACAAGATCTAAGGAATTACCTGAATTCATATCCTTTGGAAGGACTGTGTGAGCAGCTTCTTTTCTTTTTCTGTATAAGCAGGGACAGACTAAAACACAAGATAGAGCTAAAACTCCAGGTACAACCAAGCTGACGCGTTTATGGGATAAGGTAAAGTTCCGGCGTTTCTTCTCTTCTTTCTCTTGGCTCTGTTCATCAACTTTGTCCACACTAACTTCTGTCTGCAAAAACTTTCTTCCTCCATGAAAATGCGTTCGAACTGACCCTCCCAGAAACCATAAAAGGAAACAAAGATGAGAATTTGGTAAAAATGAGCCTCTAAATTCATCGCACATAAAACAGTTCAATAAGTCTCAACCACTTACAAGCACATGCCCAATATTAAATCCATACCTAGAGAAAGATCAATCCCAGAGCAATTAGGTCCAGGGTAATCCTCAAGGTCGCAACCATCCTCATAGTGATATTTGAGGGCATAGCAGAACCGAGATTGATCTACTATCTCTTCATTAATATAAAAGAATTCACCACCAGAATAACTTGCATGTTCCAGTCGAACAGCACCACAAACCTTCGACTTCAAGTGGAAATCAGTGGCAGCAATCCTCAGCAATTGTGGGAGCAGCAGGAGTATAGTTGCGGCTATTGCCATCGTTGAATAATACATATATCAAAGCCTCTACCTTCAAGAGATAATTACAAAGGTAGCTAACATCTCCATATCACGAGCGGACAATCCAAACTAAGAGACATCAATGAACCCAACAACCAAGAGTATAATTAGGGCTCTAGGTTCCCTTACCATGTAATTCAAGTGCTCATGACCATTTTACAGCATCAGAAATCTTCAAATTGCGTAGAGATTCAACTTCAAGCATAGAGAGAAGAGAAGAGAAGGAGCTGAAAGCCAATAGCCACATCCGCCGAAGTTGAGGATTTGAAGAAGCAACACAAGTTTCACTGGCAGCAAACTCCAAGGCTCCAAAAACACTGAGTTCAATTTCTCGCCATAACTGCGCATCAATCGGATGCCTTCAAAAACCCAATTCGCAAAACTACAAAAAGAATACAAAAGCAAAGCCGATCTCCTGCTTCATGTGCTTTACAACCCAGAAATTCCTGTAGCTCTTTCTGGATAGGGCACCATAATTACATTAAATCCTTACATGTCCAGTTGCCAAAATCTATCTTCAAAAGGGGGAAGAGCAACAACTTTCTGACCTCGCTCTCCACAATCGCCCAAGAACTGAACTTAATCGAGCATCCCAGAATCCCAAAAGTTCCTCCTTCTCCTTCACCCCAAAAGCATAGACTTTACTCCAGACCCAGATGGGGGAACTACACAGAAGACACAACACAAACACTGATCAGAAGATTTGAGGGACAAAATTTGTACAAGCTCCAATCATCGACCCCTCCAAGGTCCTAAGCTCCCACAGAGTAACAAAAACCAAACCCTTGTGAGCTGCCACTTACCTCGATCTCCCATCATTCCCAAGCGCTAAATAAACAAGGAAGCACAAACTTGGAAAGTTCCCCAAAAAGCAAGTAAAGGCGGCTGAAAAGCTTGAGACAAAGCTTCTCTGTTCTGCTGTGGGACGTTTGTCTGTTTCCCCTTTTTATAAGGCGTGAAGAATAAAATGGGAAAGCTTTACTTGACCGGCCGGACAGAGGTCGACGATGATGTAACGCATTGGCCGTCTCCGCTCTCCCAGGCTATACAAGCACGCGCACGCATTTCGAACAGTCCCTCTCAGGTTCGACAATTTTGACCATTCTTGGGGTCGCTTGCTTTGCTTGGATGGCCTCTTCAGTGGTATCCGGCTTTGTTTTAATCGGGCTCCATCTTTGCCAAGATTTGATTGACTGATTGCTCGGCTCTTTTTAGCATTTCTTTTGGCTAAATTCCAGGAACACTCGGGGATAGAATCGAAAAAGAAATCTTTATTGACTCTTGACCGATGAGAATTCAATGATCGGCTCTTTATTGATTTTCTTGAAAAAATAGTCCATTCAATTGAATTTTTCCCTTTCGTTAAGTTCTTCCACAAGATTACATAATGTACGATTTGACCAACGATTTTCATTTCTTGTTCTTGTAAAGGAGGTGACGAAAAATATCCCATCATGGCCCCACCTCGAGCAGTATTTCACACAAGTCATGATCTTCCCATTCTGGTTTCACATTACATTTTGCATTTTTTTTTCCCACCAAACTGCTGCTAGTCAAAGTGTTCAAATTATTAAGACGGTCGTCAAGGAAACTGCGAAATTTCGTGAGCCGATCATTGTCACTGTTTCGAAAGCTTAACCTGATTAGACGAAAGCAAGACATCCTATTTTAATATTTCGTGAGATTTTATGAGATTATTGTTAATTGTTTTAAAACTTTTAAGGGTTTACTATTTCACTGTTCCATCAAAAACTAATGAATTTTATATCCTCTGGTTTAAAACGTTCAAGAAATCAGCTAAAATCTTCTCATGGTTGTTAATCTGTGAGCTGTTGTTAATCTAGAAGCACATGTTGGATCCTTTGACATTTCAAAAGCTTGAAGTGGGTGGCCAAGGTTAGGTCTTGAGATGGAGTTTGACTGATCCAAGTGTCAAACGCTCCCGCTTTTACATCTTATCATCGAATGTATTGTTTGCCTGGAAAATTTTACCAACACCAAAGCAGGCGCACTTCTATGAAAGGCCGCCTAAATCGCGTCCTATGCCCACAAACCCCGAATTCACGAGACGCATGAAGCCAGAGTCTAGATAAGTGGTTCAAACACGAGATCTTTTTGCACGAGATGAATCGAGAAATCGACCTGATCAGTGCTTAATCCAGGCGGACACCTCCGTTCCTAGCTCGGCGAACAACGACACGTCACGACACGACACCAGGCGAGCCGGGGGAGGTGGGAAAATGGAAAACGCCGCCTCGTGGGTTGACAAAAAAACATAGGATTGGGCAATTATTGCAGAGAAGGAGGCGAGCGCAAAGGGCTCTTAACTACGTAGGCGTGCACGAAAATATCGAGCGCTGCGCCCGACAACGATTGATGGCTGCCCTTTTTGAGAGTTGACGATGGTTGGGCATCGCTGGCGGGTGGGCCCCGCCAGGAAAATCCCAAGAAAGCACGTGGAAAGACTGGTCCGGGCGATCAGCCTCGGGGACTTGGAAAAATTTATCAAAAACCGTAAAATTTATTATACTTTTGAGGATTCAATTCTAAAAATTTTTACGTTTCGACTCCGTTCGATTAATTTTGACCGAAAATTACAGACGTAGACACCAACCGTCCAACGCTATTGTGAATAATTTTTAATATTTATTCAGATATTTTTTATTCTTTTCTTTTCTTTTAATTTTTGTATTTTGTTTTTCTTAAAGTGACGTGATAATACTGATTGCAATAGTAATTGCCGGGGAATAAATCGTAATACATCGATCGCTGTCGAATAAAAAAGAGAATAAATCTCATCCGTTAATTTTAAAACTTTTAAAATCTTTAAATTTCATCCGTTAATCTTTGATGTTACTAGTCGACAACTAAATTATGTAGACAAGCGAAATCCATGTGTCATGTGATGTCCTTGGTTGACATGCATTCTCTCTGTATGATCGGGACTAGAAAAGCAATGCAAGTCCTTAGGAGGAAGACTTTGATCAAGAAATGAAACCACTAATTGGGGAAAAAAAAAAAGGAGCCCCATGACGTGACATTACTATTATGGTAGTTGTGGGAAAATAAATCGTAATACATCTATCGCTGTCGAATAAAAAGAGATAAACATCCCTTTTTTTCATTCGATTAATTTTGACCAAAATTACATACGCGGACGTCGGCTGTCCTACACAATTGTGAATAATTTTTAATATTTATTCAAATATTTTTTTATTCTTTTCTTTTCTTTTTTGTGTTTAATTTTTCTTAAAGTGGCCGCTAGGATCAACGGGCCCTTGCCAGCCATAGTATATAAAAAAAAAGAAAATAATATTTGAAAACTTATTATAAATATATTGAAAAATTGCCCATACCCGCGCCGGTCGTGCCACGTTGGACGATCGGTATTCACGTCAATGATTTCCAGCCGAAATTAGCTGGATTAACTCAATCGACAAAATGCGAAAAGATTTAAAAATTAATTAGCAAAACTACAGTACATTGTGAACTTTTTGGACAATTTTCTCCAAATTGACCGTCACTCGACAATTTGATTGGATTATGCAAATGAGAATTTTGAGGTTGCACACATTTGGGTTCTTAAATTGTTTCTACCATAGTCACCAGGTTATTCATGAGAAGAGAAAAAGGGAAGGAATTCTCATTCGGATTTCCGTCTGGTCGCTCTCGTTTCCTATCGAATTTGTCAACCACGAGTCCACGGTACGTGATTCGTCCTCGCTCCTCATATCATCTTCATGCAGCCAAACGAACATCCTTCGATGTTACTAATTGACGACTTATATACGTAGACGCGCGAAATCGATGCGTACTATGATGTCTTAGAATTTTATTTTTTTTTGTGTCTGGTCTTATTATATTTTATTTTACAAGCCATCGCGTGTTCTATACGTATGCACGGGTTGTGAAACCCTTTTCCCTTTTCACACATCCCCACCCCCAACTCCATCGAATATGAGATTCGAACCTCCCACCTCATCCTTTTCAGGTGAGAACAAAACAGGAGCCTCATGACTTGACATTTCTCGTTATGGTAGTAGCCGGAAATAGACCATCGATGTCTCGATCCCCGTCGTCGAGGATCCGTTTTTCAGGGTCTCGTGAAGTTGTCCATCTGCGAGATGGAGGACCACGATCGAGCATGCAATTGACGTTAAGCATGGACGGATCGGCCGGATCTTGTCGCTTGGGGTTTAGGGCGATGTTTTATGGAGGAAACAATCGTTCGTGCGTGGCGCATGAGTTTTTCATGAATATTTTCTAGCTCTCCCCTCCTTTGAGTTGAGGAGCTCCAAAACAATTTTTTTATTGCCCCCTAACTTAAATTTCTGAGGCCGCCTGCTCGCCGTGAAGAATGCATAGCTTAAGTGGGGAAATCATCCAAAAAAATTTTAAAAAAAAGTCCTAACCCATTGTAAATGCGTCAATCAATCCAAACTTTTTTTTTTTTTGCAAATTGAGTCCTAAATTTTTTGTATTAGTAAAAATTCAATCCATCCGGCTAATTTTGACCTAAAATCGTTGGCGTGGCAATTTTATATTTATTTTTTAATGCTTTTCGAATTTTATATTTATATTTATTTTTCCTTTTTTTTCTCTTTTTTTTTCTATGCTTTCTTCTTCCTCTAGCCAGACACTGAGGCCTAGGGACCGGCTCACCTCGCCGGCCACTGGCGGCCGCGGGCAAGGTCATTCCTTGCCAATGGCCGACGGGAGCTAGCTTCGCCAGATGCTAGCATAGTCGACCTTGCTAGTTGCTGGACCTCATCGACCAATTGGAGGAAGAAGAAAGGGATGGGGAAAAAATGAATAAAATTATTCAAAAAAATATTAAAATATTATTAAAAATTATCGCGTCAGCTATTTTCGATCAAAACTGACTGGATGTACTGAATTGGCACAAGTGCAAAAGGCTTATGACTCAATTAACCCCCCCAAAAAAGGACTTAGGACTGAAGTGATATATTGCAATAGATTTATGTTTTTTTTAGTAATTCCATCGAACATAAGTTGTTACGGCAAGGAGTGACCGGAATGACTTGTTCACGCGTGAGACGAAAATTGGTAATCTGCCATCGGTGTTGGATTCTAACCAATTTCGGTGGTGGTGAGAGAGAGACCGACGGAACAATGTCGTGGAGCAATTGAAGGGGGAGAAGGTCGTCGCCATTGCAATTCAATGAATTGATAAAAACAAAGTTGAGTTCAAATTTTGATGTAATGCTTCCACCGTAGTTGTTCGTGAAAGGAAAGAAATATGAGGAAAAGGAAAACGAAACGTGAAATTATAAATCCATCCTGCATCCAAATTCTTTTTGTGGGTTTCCTTCGCATGTGAAATTAGACTTTACACGTGAGCTGGGCCGGAACCAATTCGGTCCGGTCCGGTCCGGGACGTATCAAATTTCCAGACCTAGAAGTCGGGTCGGAGTGGACTAAGATCCGATCCGACCAAAGGTCGTACCCGAAGTCTATTCGCAAACGGAGGACTTTCAATGGAAATTTGTCCAATTGAAATCTAAGGAGAATCATTGGATGATTTCGGATGAATTTTAGCAACCACATACTTTGAATCCCGACCCCTTTTTTTTATTTTTTTATTTTTTCGGTTGGGTCGAATGCTTTGAATGCCGACTTCAATGGATGGACTACGGTCAATTTCAATCCTCTGTCGTGGTCGCCACTGCTCGGTAGATCCAAAAAGCCCATTGATTGCAAGAAACAAAAGAAGCCCACAATCGATCCTGGCCGATGTCTAATCGAGCTCACTTATCCATTGGCAAAGTAGATATGTATGACGACCTTGGACCACCCACAGGAGGTCGAACCTGTGGATTTTAGCCCACGGGATGATGCGTAGCTCAGATACAGGGCTAGTCGCATGCCGAACTGCACATGCGAAGATATTCTTGATTGTTAGAATTTTGGTATGTAGCGACGGGCCTACTACCGATTTCAAACTTTAAGTTCCTGACCGGTGTGGTAGTTCAATTGGAACACCGTGCAGTCATGTGAAACACTTACGGAAACGTCCGGAGGATGTCACCAGTGCAAATCGCTGTCCCTCGCCTTTTTAGTCGTGTAAAAAGTCTAGATCCGAGCAAAACTTGAGTGGAACCGTCAAACGAAGCCTGTTGATTTCGAAAAATCCAACTTATGGAGGGTCACTTGGTTCGGTTCCGCCTTTGGTCTTATAGTGTGAGTTCCTGAACCTTATAGCTTGACCGTTTTCACGAATACACACAAATCGTCATGTCCACGTCCATCAAGTAAGACTGTGCTCGCCATGTGCGAAGCGTGGCCGCAATATTGATATGAGTTGGCGATTGGATGACTTGTGTCGTGGGCTAGCAAATTTTAATGGTGGAATTAGCCAGTGCGGCGCCAGGTAAGCCAAGCCAGGCCAGGCTTCCTTATCATGTTGTCCCATAGGAGCATTAGGTGAATAGTTTTCCCGTATCATATCGTAACACACACCTAGTTTAGCTCGGGCATTCAGACCGTCGAGTGAGACAAGCGAAACACTTTAGGCACAACAACTGATTTCCATATACAATGGCCTCATTATAAGAGCGGTATCAATTCTCAACTAGTCTGTATACAGAAGGTCAATCCCATTTTCAGAGCTCCCTAGAGATGGTACTGAATCATGCTACTCCCACAGATCAATTGCATCTTCCACTCTGTATGCTCACTCACCCTGATGACACCACAAACTTCACTTACAATGGTACACGACCACAGGAGAACTTGCCTATTTAGGACATGAAACTTTGGATCATGTCGCTTGCATATAAGATTTGTTGGATCCAAACCGAACTTTTTATCACTCAACCAATCTCTTGGAAGTTAAAAAAAAATATCGTTCACCTTTAATTTTAGGCCAAAGCAAACTGGCAAAGCAAATTGAAATCTTGCGAAAGGAAAATGGAATTTTTTTTTTTAAGTTTCTTTCTTTCCATTGTCAGATTTAACGTATAATGAATAACCAAAAAAAAAAAAATCAAAGCGATCGACGAAACCTAATCTTCCATTAGAATTGCATTTTCCTAGTGGGGATACCGTATGGGATCGAATCCAACTATGCTATCACACAACGTCAGTCGGGATGACTTATTAGAGTGCACATGACAACATTTTTAGAATATTATTTATGCTCAAGAAGTGTTTCTGGAGCAGAAATTCGTTTGATAATGTAATTTCTGAAGCAGAAATCCATTTAGTTACGTAACTTCATTTTATTTATTTTTGAAGCATAATGCTTTAAAAATAATTTTGAAATCACTTGAAGAAGTAAAAAATAGAGTTAATACCACTAAAAGTCATAAATCAGTACACATATGACTAATTTATC
This sequence comes from Psidium friedrichsthalianum, assembly GCA_019149425.1. NCBI lineage: Eukaryota > Viridiplantae > Streptophyta > Magnoliopsida > Myrtales > Myrtaceae > Psidium > Psidium friedrichsthalianum. The sequence continues at coordinate 15,945 of JAGVVM010002617.1, forward strand.
ATAAATTATTTTTTTACTATAAAAAATCCTAAATTGGTATGTTTGTGATAAATTTACCCCAATTTGGCATACTTGTGATAAATTTGCATTTTGTTAAATTAGGTCAATACCACGAAAAGTCTTAAATTGATACATCTGTGATAAATATAGGATAAAAACTCTGAACTAACATACTCGTAAATCACGTGCCATCTAACTCAGTAATTTGATTATTAGATTTAACGAATACTAACGGAGGATAAATTTATCACAGATATGCGAAAATCCGTCTCTTGTGGAAACACGTGATTTTCTAATTTTCCGAATTTCTTGTTTATACCTTGCGAAAACAGGAGAGCCGAAAACAGGAGAGCCGCCACCCCAAAAGTTGCGAATTTTGGAGGCGCAGGGAATATTCTTTTGGAGGTTCGGTACCCAATCGTTTAGCATTATGTTTCCAATCACAAGGGACACGTGGCGAGCGCTCACCGGATCGACCACTTGACTTTCTCTCTCTCTGTCTCTCGCACGACAGGTGGCCTTCCCTTTTACAATTACATTGCAAGTGACTGACCTTTATCGGATTCTTAACCCAAAAAAAAAAAAAAAAAGATAATGATATAAACTATCCATGAACTTTAGGTCGGTGTGCAAAATAATCTCTAAAATTTTTAATTTATTCATCATAACTTTTAAATTTTAATATAATATTTAATATGATTCATAAATTTTTAATTTATTTAATATGATCATTGGACTTTTAATACATGTTCAATATAGTCCATGAACTATATAAAAATATTCAATATAATTATTCCATCGGTATAATATCAGAGATAATGTTGAACGTCTTCATATTTTTTGGGAACTAAATTGAATGTGCACCAAAATTTCGGAAACTACATTGCACGGATGAAAAGTTCTATCACATTGAATATTGAGCAAAACTTAAAAATTTATGTTAAATAAATTAAAAGTTCACAAATTTAAAATTCATTTGTGTCTTTTTTTTTAAAAAAATTGACGTTTATCGGATCCATTAGACATGGACAGCCATTTTGTTTGTGCTCTTTAGTGCGATGTCTTTGTCCTTTTCACACCATAATTAACCCTCCTGAAAAGGACAACGTATGATATTGTGGATCCCTAAAAATCAGCACTTACTTTTAAAAAAGGAATTAATTTGGATAATGAAATTCAGAACCATCTTTGCCCGTTCAGGACTCGCATTTTCCATACGAATCGGAATAGTCAGGTAAATTGGAAAACTGAATAAATATTCCTAATTATCATGATTTCTTATTGGGAAAGTGATGTAAATGGTCTATAGACTTTGATCATATGCGCGATATTGCCCCTGAATTTTTAATTTATTTAATATAATCCCAAACTTTTATCCAACGTGCAACATCATTTTCAACTTTTTAATTTATTTAATGTAGCTCCTGAAATTTTAAATATTTATATATTGTTTAGTGATTATATGGAACATTCACTAATAGTTCAAAAACAACATTGAACAAAATTTTAAGTTTAGAGACGACATTGGATAGTGGATCAAAATTCAAAAAACACATCATATTAAAAATTTAGGGACGATATTATATATTAGACGAAGATTCACGATCATTTGCGTTATTATCCTTTTGCACGCTTTTACGGGAGAGATTACTTTTTTGCATACTCACGTGAGAGTGTTCTATTGAAACCGATTTGATTGGATACACGATATCGGGAGGCGAATGATTGAACCAGCACAGAGAGTACATTAGGTGGACAAAATTCAATTAAAAATCGAAGACTCCTCAGTAAAAAACAAAAAATTATGGGATACATGAATGTGTGCGCCATGCTGAGTCCACGTGTCAGAGCAGCCAAACACGCGTCTCTTTGCTGTAAAACGATTCCTAGGAAAATAATAGAGGATTTCCCAAAATTATATTAAATAAGCCAGCCAATTTTATTTTTATTTGGGGCATGACACGATATTATTTTTATAGGTGAGTCCAATAATGTAATGCTGTAAAAAAATGTGCTTAACAAGGACCTTTCTAGATGCAACCAATCCATCTCATTTGTTTATTCCATTTATATTATGGATTAATGTCACGAAAAATTTCAAATTAATGTACATATAATAAATTTACCAAAATTATTTTTTTGACCGCGAAAAATTTCATATCGATACATCCATGACAAATTTATTTCGAACTATTTTTTGACGATGTAAAACTTCAAACTAATACATCTGTGATTGATTTATTCCAAACTATATTTTTGACCACCAAAAAATCTTAAATTGATATATTTATGATAAATTTACCCCAAATTCTTACACTCGTGACAAATTTAACTTGCTTTAGTTTCTATTAAATTGAGTTAATATCACGAAAAATTTAAAATTGATACACTCATGACAAACAAAAATCTCAGATGGGTACACATGTGAACTGCCACATGTCATATAACTTGGTAATTTGACGGTAAAAACTAACGAAATGCAAATTCGTCACAAATATATTAGTTTGGAATAAATTTATCACAGGTGTGTCGTTTTAGGGTTTCGATAGTCAAAACAATAGTTTGTGATAAATTTATTGCAGGTATATCAGTTTGAGATTTTACATTATCGAAAAAATAGTTGGAAGTAAATTTGTCGCACGATTTAATGTTTTTCGTGATATTTAACTCTTATATTATTTATCATAGTGGATGAAGATCTTCTCGGTTGCCATATGTTTAAACACATATTTTATTTACAGTTTAGACATTATAGTCTAAGCTAACATGATGCATACTTTGGATCTCTTGACTTCTCGATTTCAATTCGGACCGTCGCACGAGTTAATTGCAACTAAAAGGGAAAGTCAAAAAGAGAAAGACAACAATCTTTTTCTTTTTATTTGTTAACTTGACTTTTTTTTTTAGTTTTTTTGCGCGTCCAAAACTTGACTTTTTTCAAAGGGATGAAAAAGCGAAAGCTGAAACTATGCGAAAAAGTAATGTTGAGGTCATGCAAGCATGGGCGCGTGGCACTATTGAAATTAAACTATTCCTCACCACTCACCAGCATATGCTGCCAGAATTTCCCGCTCCCATAATCATCGAGTCTTTGATTAAAGCAAAATTCTAACCCGGATTCGCGAGTATGGATATCTGCAGCTACTCTCCACTCTGATTCGACACGTGTCACCAAGTCCCGTCAAATCTCACGCGCCTCGACAGTCCCCGTCCAGCTGATTTGCCTCTCCCGGGTTATCCATGGGCAGCAATACGTGAGGGCACGTGTTTTGGTAATCTCGGACAAATATTTAGTTTCTCTTTTCGTGATGATGCTTACACATTCCCATTCAAAACCAACGTGGAAGCGAAAACCAACAAATTCGAATTATCATCCCTCAATTTAAATTCGTGAAAATCAATTTCTAATACTACTAATTTGTTCAAGACATGTTTGAATAAATCGGAATTAATTTCACAAAATGGCTTTTTGGGTTGCGATTACAGTACGGCGCTAAAAGTAAAAATATACAATGTTGCAAGCTAATAAACAAATCAAATGAGATGCGCGCCTTCATGGGGACACCAACACATCGAGATATACTAGGGGCCGACTGATCAATAGTTGGCTCTGATATTATTTGTTAGGAACCTATAGCAAACCCAATATGTTTCCTCGAGCAAATCATTGAGAGAGAGCCTAAATCTGAGCTCGATTGACCACTCCATGGAAATCCATCTTGGCTCAAAACTTAAACTAATGAGTTAAAAGCCAATTATAATATATTAACTGTCTCGTGCAATGTTATATAACTTTTATAATGCAATTTATACGTTTTCTTCCTTAAGTCAAGCATATTTTTTTAATAACAAGAGAAGTATCCTTAAGCTTCAAAAATCTAGTAAAAGTAAATACGGCGTAGCATATATATATTTATATCTAACAAAAGTCCATCTTCGCAATTTTTTAAATAGTGTCATTTTCATTGAAATATTATCCCACATCATTTAATAACATTTCTTAAATGCTTTTTATATTTATGCGGCATTTCTCAATCTATGAGCTATATATTTTTTTCGAATGTTTTAACAATTCTATGGCTTTGTGAGGGCAAATCGAAATGAAAACATTCAATATTGGATTACCTACAATTTTTTTTTTCTCTAGGAACTTAATGGGGCAAAAGTTATTTTCTTAGCCTAAAAGTTATTTAGCATTAATCAAGGAACCTTCACTATTCGATTATTTAAAAAAATTGAGAGGGAGCAAGAGCACCCAATATGGTTTGTATAGTTTTGTTCCTAAACTTATCAAAGCGAGTTTTACAGTTATAATAGAGGGGTAATATCATTGAAAGAAAGAACTAAGATGGCACACCCGTGATAAATCTATTTCAAATTATCTTTTGACCATAAAAAAATCTTAAACTGCTACATTTATGACAAATTTACTTCAAACTAATTCTTTGACTACCAAAAATATCAAACTATTATACCTGTGATAAATTTACCCTTCGTTAGTTTATATTAAATTTGATTTATATCACTAAGAATCATAAACTGTTACACCCGTAACAATATATACTAGATTGGGATTCTTGATGGTCAAAAAATAGGTATGGGATAAATTTATCACAGATGGACTAATTTAGAGTTTTTTTTGTGGTATTAACATTATAAAATAAGAATTATTTTCATGTTAACTGAAAATAAATGCTTTAAAAAGTTAAACTTTTCCTAATTTAACATACTTAACAAGTGACTCGAAAATCACTTGTTAACGGGACCACTAAAAAAACAATCTCGATTGAAGTATGGACCAATAGAAAAAATCATGAACTTTCACGCCGATGAATGCTACCAACACCAGAATTTCAATTGATTGGAAGAAAACTTTAAAAAAATACCATTTAGATTGTTTGTGTGCTTAACATTTTTTCTCAAAACATTTTCTAGGATGTTTTGATATAATTTTTCACAACTTGGGTGTGCTTAGATGTGTTTATCTTAGGAAAAATGAATTATTCGAAAAATATTTTTTTAAAATCGATCTATCAGATATTTGGACGAGAAAAATAATTTTATATTTTTAAAATTGATCTATTGGATAATTGGATGATAAAAATAATTTTATTATAGAAAATAATTTATATTTAAATATTTTCGTGTACGATAGAAATACTTTTTGCTTACTCGTTTTGTAAGTGGGGTAAGCGATTACTTTTAGACAAAAACTTTCCAAATCTTTTCATATTTTTTTAAAACAAACGGAGCATTTATTACATTAATCAAATCCAAACGGAAATTCCAGACGGTAACAGTTAAATCAATCGGGGGCTACATAAACCAGGGCCAATTCCACAGCGAGTACGGAAGAGTTGCGCACTCGAGGAGAGTAGGAGTTCTCCCGTTCGCCGACCTGCAAAACAGTCTCCCAAACAATCCATATTCGCCTCGCTTCTTCCTGCACACACAAAAATCAGTTTTTTTTTTTTTTGGTTCCTTCTCCTTTATATGATCCCGTTCTCCATCTCTCCTCTTCCAGAGCTCGCTCGCTCTCTCTCTCTCTCTCTCTCTCTCTCTAGCGTCCTTATTTTCATCAGCAAATAACCATAAGAGAGCAACTCCACCGATCTCTCTCTCTAGCCTGCGCCGATGGCGGGAAACGACTGGATCAACAGCTACCTGGAGGCGATCCTCGACGTCGGCCCGGCGCTCGACGACAAGAAGTCGTCGCTGCTGCTGAGGGAGAGGGGCAGGTTCAGCCCCACCCGCTACTTCGTCGAGGAGGTCATCACCGGCTTCGATGAGACCGATCTCTATCGCTCCTGGGTTAAGGTTAGATCGAAACGGGGCGCTGTTGCTGTTGATTGCGCGTGATTCTGGAGCGCGCTTCTGTTTCTGGTTCCTGTTTGGCTTGTGGCGCGGGGTTGTTGTTGATGTGGAGTTTTGCCTGTGCTGTTTTGTGTTGGCATTTTGGTTAGGCCCAAGCGACGAGGAGTCCCCAGGAGAGGAATACTCGATTGGAGAACATGTGCTGGAGGATTTGGAACCTGGCGCGGCAAAAGAAGCAGGTGCTGTTCGTGTTGTGATTTCGTTGCTGTTCATTTGGGAATTGGTTCCGGTTCGATGTGATTTCAAAGTTTCGTTGTCGGAGTATCTTGTTTATTTTCACTTTGATCGAGCTTGTTGGTAGGAAGAAGTAGATGATGGTGGATGTTTTCGCTTGTGGTTGTTTTGTAGATGTTTGGTTCATCTGCAGGAGAAAGCCTTGTTTGCGGAATTTGGCAAGTGTTTTCAAACGGCACTACTTGTTGGCTAAAGTTAGCTTGACTAGTTCTGTTTTTTTTTTCTTTCGTTTTGGGACTTCTTGTGGCGGAAACTCTCTAGTTTGGGACTTTATTTCATACTTTGGATTTTATCTGAGTAGTTTTGTTCTGTGCGGCTATATGGAGTTCATTGTGTGAGGTAAAGAGCTAGGCTTGGAGATTTCTCTTTTCCTGAATTCGTGTGGCGAGAGGATGGAAGCGAACTACATCCCATAAGTATTGGTTTTGATTGTTTTTCCTCAATGAATAAACTGGATGAGGAACAATTGAGAATTATGATTTTCTCTGTTTTCTTTGTGGTCCCTCTTGATGACTGATGCTTTTCATTTTGCTGCCCGAGGTATAAGTTCCCACAAAGTAGCTAAATATGAAATAGCTATAGAAATTAATTTCAAGTCGAGTGGCTTATAAGCTTGTTGAAGGATGCTTCATGTTCCGGTTCTAAGTAAAATATACTGATTCCAATTTGTTTTGATCCTTGACTAGCTTGAAGGTGAATATGCCCAGAGAAAAGCTAAGCGTCGACTTGAACGTGAAAGGGGTCGCAGAGAAGCAACTGCTGACATGTCTGAGGACTTATCTGAGGGAGAAAAGGGTGATGCCGTCAGTGATTTATCAACTCATGGTGATAGCAACAGAGGCAGGTTGCCTAGGATAAGTTCTGCTGATGCAATGGAGACATGGGTTAGTCAGCAGAAGGGGAAGAAGCTTTACCTTGTTCTAATAAGGCATGTGCTGTTATATTCTGTTCTGCGCAACTCTGTCCATTTGAATCGCCATAAAAAAAGACATTGGGTTACCCCCTCATTCAGTATCTCACTTATGCTTTTGGACTTGATGAGACAAATGTGGGCCACATGTGCGACTTGATTTTCTTAGAATGCAACCATGTTTTTCTGGATGATGCAAAGAAACTTATGTCAACTGTACTACTAGTGAATAGATGATATGGATCCATTCATTGCTGTAAGTGTTATATATGTTTTCATGGAATGTGATAATGTCTGCAATTTATTTTCTCAATCACTGCTGTTGTCTACAGTCTTCATGGCCTGATACGAGGTGAAAACATGGAGCTTGGCCGTGACTCGGATACTGGTGGTCAGGTAGATTTGAGTTGTGATCTCTGATTTGCTTACTTTGTTTGACAAAGTATCGTTATTGTCTGAGTTTACAAGGCTTTTATAACCCTTACTTGTGGGTACATATTTGTGATGGTGATTTTGTACCTTATTTCTAGCTGAAAAGTAGAAAACTTACTCTGGGCTATTACTCTTTAGGTCAAGTATGTCGTGGAACTTGCAAGGGCGTTAGGTTCAATGCCAGGTGTTTATCGAGTAGACTTGCTTACTAGACAGGTGTCATCACCAGACGTTGATTGGAGTTATGGTGAGCCCACAGAGATGTTGAGTCCAAGAAATTCTGAAGGTCTATCGGATGAAATGGGAGAGAGCAGTGGTTCTTATATTGTCCGTATACCCTTTGGACCAAGAGATAAGTATATTCCAAAGGAATATCTTTGGCCCTACATCCCTGAATTTGTTGATGGGGCGCTCAACCATGTAATACAAATGTCAAAAGTTCTAGGAGAGCAAGTTGGTGGTGGCCAACCAGTGTGGCCTGTTGCGATCCATGGTCACTACGCTGATGCTGGGGACTCCGCTGCTCTTCTATCTGGGGCTCTAAACGTACCAATGCTATTTACTGGTCACTCACTTGGTCGAGATAAGCTGGAACAACTCCTCAAGCAAGGTCGTCTGTCCAAGGATGAAATTAATAGAACATACAAGATAATGCGCCGAATAGAGGCAGAAGAATTGTCCCTTGATGCCTCTGAGATGGTAATAACTAGCACTAGGCAGGAGATTGATGAGCAATGGCGCTTGTATGATGGTTTTGATCCAATATTGGAGAAGAAGCTACGAGCAAGGATTAAGCGCAATGTAAGCTGTTATGGAAGGTTCATGCCACGCATGGCTGTAAGTATTAGGAATTCCTGTTTTCTCTCCTTCCCTGACCTAACTCTCTCATTCTCTACTGTAGTTTATCTCACGATGGATGTGACAATCTCTTGTGCATATTCTTATTTCCAAGCCACTTTAAAACTGGCTTACTAATACTTAAATGATTCTTTAGTTAATTATGCAAGTTAATAATCATCTGCATTATGCTCGGGTGCTTTCGGGTTGATTCTTGGTGAGAGAAAATTATACAAGCAGCAAGCTTCATGAGAGAGAGAGAGAGAGGGGGGGGGGGGGGGAAGGAGGGGGAGGGGGGGAAGGGAGGGAGGGGGTGGGGGGTGGATAGGAAATTATACAAATTATACGAGTATATTTTGTGCAAGTGTAGATATTGTTGTTGTTGATGATGCTGTACTATAAGATGGACTAAACTATTCTGGGGCACCAATTCAGATAATACCTCCAGGAATGGAATTTCATAATATTGCTCCACAAGATGGTGATGTCGATGGGGAGATGGAAGGAAATGACGATCATCCTACTAACCCAGATCCACCAATTTGGCCTGAGGTTCGGAACAAAATTGTTTGAAAAAGCTAAATTTTGAAGAATGGATCAAGTTAAGCTTCATGGACTCACTTTTTGATTTGTAACAACGCAGATAAAGAGATTTTTCAATAACCCTCGGAAGCCCATGATACTGGCACTTGCAAGGCCAGACCCCAAGAAGAACATCACCACACTGGTCAAAGCATTTGGAGAATGCCGACCATTAAGAGAACTGGCTAATCTGGTAATATAGTGTAATTCATTACCATGGTATTTGTTTGTTAAAGACTCTTCTTGATTATGCTTGGGAGATGGTGAAGAGTATGGTAACCTCATTTAGCCCTTTGTTCTGTAGACTCTCATTATGGGTAATAGTGATGGCATTGATGAAATGTCAAGCACAAATGCTACTGTTCTCCTCTCTGTGCTCAAGCTTATTGACAAATATGATCTTTATGGGCAAGTGGCATATCCTAAACACCACAAACAGTCTGATGTTCCTGACATATATCGGCTAGCAGCAAAAACAAAGGTAACCTTGGAGTACTATGATAAACAAGTTGTCTGCGAGAATACAATTGTTCATTTTCCCAGCTGTTGCAACTTACAGATAATCCATGTCATCACTCGCATGGTGCTTTTGGTGTTTATTTTGTCACTGACATCTTGCAAACCATTTGTTTAGAGCATACACTAGAACAAGGAACCCCATTTTGATTACTTGAGTCAGCCATGTTTGTTCTATACGGTTTTGCGCTGTTTTTATGCCACAGTCCAGAAGTGTGACAGTGCCCACTTGCATGCATGTGTTCAATTTTCTACTGAGTGACTATTGATCTGATTCTTTTGCAGGGTGTTTTCATCAATCCAGCTTTCATCGAACCATTTGGGCTTACTTTAATAGAGGTGCGTGTTACTTCGTGAATTGTTAATCTTCTCAAGCCGTTATATGATAAGAGTCCCTCTCTCTTTTGTCAAACAGGCAGCAGCTTATGGTTTGCCAATGGTCGCCACAAAAAATGGAGGTCCGGTTGATATTCACAGGGTATGCCTTATCAATCAGTATTTCTTAAACAAATTTTCTGTGCATATCTTAAATTATTCTTATTAGATCTCCATATTCTGTCAAACTGACTGAAAGGAAAAAAATGCAGGTTCTTGACAATGGCCTTCTTATTGATCCCCATGATCAGCAGTCGATCGCTGATGCTCTTCTAAAACTGGTGGCGGATAAACAGCTGTGGGCTAGGTGCCGACTGAATGGACTGAAGAATATTCACCTATTTTCATGGCCAGAGCATTGCAAGACTTACCTCTCTCGCATAGCAAGTTGCAAGCCCAGGCATCCACAGTGGCAAAGAAGTGAGGATGGACTTGAAAATTCAGAATCTGATTCGCCAAGTGATTCCTTGAGGGATTTCCAGGATCTGTCCCTAAATTTGAAGTTCTCATTGGACACGGAAAAGAATGAAGCTAGTGGAAATGAGAATTCTGTCGGATCTGAAGAGAATGCAGCAGATAGAAAGAATAAGTTAGAGAATGCTGTTATGACATGGTCTAAAGGTTTTTAAAGGATAGGAAAACGGGTGAGAAATCTGATCAGAATGCCAACTCTTCCAAATTGCCACCCCTTAGGAGGAGAAAGCACATTTTCGTCCTTGCTGTGGACTGTGATTCGCAGACGGATCTTCTTGAAATCACACGAAAGGTTTTCTCTTCAGTGGAGAAGGAGAGGAATGAAGGCTCTGTCGGATTTGTACTGTCAACGTCTTTGACAATATCTGAGATTCACAGTTTTCTAGTTTCCGGGGATTTGAGTCCTAATGATTTCGATGCATTTATCTGCAATAGCGGTAGTGATCTCTACTATCCATCTCTCAATTCTGAGAACCGTCCGTTTGCGATCGACTTCTATTACCATTCACACATTGATTACCGATGGGGTGGGGAAGGGTTAAGGAAGACTTTGGTTCGTTGGGCAGCTTCTATTACTGACAAGAAGGCTGAAAATGAAGCTGAGATTGTCACTTTGGCAGAGAAGCTCTCCACCGACTACTGCTACACCTTTAAAGTGGAAAACCCAGCAGTGGTACACCTTATCTCTTATTGCAAATTTTTGTTGACATGGATGAGGGATGTAGGGGTTTTGCTGATTTCTGTCACTGTCCTAGGATTCTGGTTGAAATGATTGAGCCGCTTTTGGTCCTGCAGGTTCCCCCAGTCAAGGATGTGCGGAAGATGACGAGAATTCAGGCTTTGCGGTCGCATGCTATTTATTGCCAAAATTGGACCAGGCTGAATGTCATTCCAGTTCTGGCATCTCGTGCCCAAGCACTTAGGTATTGCTTTTACTATTGTCATGGATGACCTAAAAATATCTGATGGAAATAATTGCATTTGATCAAAACTTCATGTTACTTCAAATTATGCCCCAAGGCATTTGTTTTGTTTGGAACATGCACATTGAGCAATCAATATTAGTCTTATCGTCGCAAAGAAATGAATGTGGTGAACATGGCTTAAATCTGAATAATGGCACCTAGTAGTCTTAACTACAATGCTCTGGTAAAAATTGTCATAAAATTACAGAACACTGCAAAGACAATTCATTGAACATCAACAACGAATGAACTAGAGAGAGAAGGTATATGGAAGGGAAATGCCTTCTACAGACCAAGAAACATGAAGCAAGTTCCACAATTTGCAAAGTTTTGGTAGCTGTAAGAAGGTCATGCGGGTTTAGGAAACATATAGAGTTCTGCAGGCAAGCTCTTTTACGGGGAACTGGATGGAGAATGCCTGATCTCCATATTTCTAATGTCCCCTGAACAATTTACTTGTCTTGTAACATCAATTGATGAGGTTACTAAACACGGTAATAAATGGCTGTTACCTGTAACAGGCACAAAGATGTGACTGGACTTCGATTAAACTTCTCTAGCCATAGTTCACTCTACAATTACAAGTCTCAGATCGCACTGCGTCTCCTTGTACGCTGCTGTAGGGAGGTCTGTTATTTGCATCATGCTTGATTGACTGTCGATTGAACTTAAATATTTCATGTAGGTACCTATATGTGCGGTGGGGAGTCGACCTGTCAAAGATGGTGGTTTTGTTGGAGAATGTGGCGACACAGATTACGAAGGATTGCTCGGTGGGTTGCACAAGAGTGTTATACTTAAGGGGGTTTGTGGCAGCGCCAGCAATCAATTCCATGCCAACAGAAACTATCCTCTTTCAGATGTCATGCCCTTGGACAACCCAAACATCATTCAGACATCACAAGACTGCAGCAACGGTGACATTCGGGCTTCTCTGGAGACTTTAGGAGTCATAAAAGAGTGAAAGATTCTTCTCAATTACCTGTTCTGAACTTTATCACGAGAGGTGCTTGTCGTCATCCCTCGCAGCTTCACATTCTTTCCTGCGCTCTTCTCTCAAGATGCATTGCCAAATAGCTGTTGCTCTTGATGATGAAGCCTTCTACTGCTTGGATCCGAGCTGTCTTTGTTTCGCATTTTGCCTCGAAACGTCCCCTTGTCCTCTTTTCTTTTTTATTCATTTCCTCCTCCAGCCACGAGATCTTGAGAAGGCCATTATCTTGCTGTTGCTTGTATATTAGTTGCCGGTGCATCTTCCAATGCTCTTCTTTTGTCCCAAGATGTTTCCAGAGTGTCTGGGGTTGAACATGATGTATATATGTAAGTTGCCCTCTCGTGCATGCTCCTTTGCAACTCGAAGCTGGACCAAACAGTGATATATATCCACATGTACTCTCTCATTCTTTTGTTTTTGGGCCATCTCATTCTCCTTGTAAAGTTCACATGAACAAGGACTGTCGTGAGTCATTTAAGTGAAAACTGATGCGGACGGGAACTGATCCTTCTGTCAGGCTACTTGTTTTACCCCGTACATTCTTTAACTCCATGGGACTGGTTTTGGTGAATCAAGGAGTTGAGTTCCTCGTGGTTTGATTGCGTGTTATGAGTTCAATTTATATCACCACAGAATGCGGCCGATCTCATTTTCAGGCTATATATTGATTTCGCTAGCTGTCTTTCAAGCGACCAATGAGGTTAGCATGATACAGGTCGGGCACCAGATTTGTTGTGGTGCCTCATAATAGATAAGGGGAAGCATTTCTTTCACATACATGAAGAAAGTGCCAATGTCGTTCTGTAATTCTGTTTGTATGTCTATAAGTAGTTTTATATCCCCGACAGCGTACTTGGGTACTGGAAGTCTAAACAGTGTCGTGTGTTTTTTTCCTTGTGTTTTAGTTCGCGAGGTGGTGTTTTGATCTCTTCTGTAGTTTTCGATTGATTTTGTCATGTTACTATCACCAGTATTCTTTGTACTTTTATCCGAGAATCCAAACTGCCCCTCTACTCCTTTTTTTTTTTCCCGGCTCAAAAGCTCTCTTTAATTTGTGTAAAATGTCCCGCCTTTAGTCAATCTGCCATGTTTCCCCTATTGCGGGTGGACTTTTGCTGACATAAATAAATAGGACTCTTCGAGCTGGACGTCGAAGTACAGGCATTCTATTATAAGTCACGGAATTTTTCAATGTGGTGCCAAATAAAGCGCAAAAAAGCCTATATGAAAGCTCAAAACATGAGAGAGAGAGAGCGAGAGAGAGCTGGCTGCTCGAGCTTCGTGCTTGTGGCCATGGCCGTGAGCGGCGATCATGAGTGGGGTGTATGTACAAATTGGAGACTTCGTATTGTTCGGGGTGTTAGATCTTTGGGGATTTTGATTTGGATTTGGCAGTTTAAAGTAAGTTGAAGAAGAAGAACAAGATGGTTGCAGAAATTGTCAACCGCCAAAACAAGGAAAAGAAATCCACTTCGAGCAGACAGCTAATTTTTAAGGGGGTAGAGCCGTGCCGGCATCACCGACCATCGAGGGACAGCATGTGACAATTTTAATTGAAAGGAAGAGGACGATTTTGAGCATGAGAATGACCATCGGACTTAATGCCTCGTAGAATTTATTTAGGCTTATAAGGGCTCATTTTCTTAAATAAATAATGAAAAATTTCAAATAAGAGCATGAAATGGATCTTATTTCATATGAGGATCCGGAGTGGATATTGTTTGAAATAAGGGCCTCTTGCTGATTGGTTAGGGACATTTTCGTCATTTAATTTTTATTTTTCTTCTATTTTTTTTCTCTTTTGTTTGTGAAAAATTAATAAAAAAGCTAAAATGAAAAAGAAATGTATGCAGGACTTAGCCCTCCACACTTGCCTCACCTCGATGGGGTTATGGCGATGGCCGTCGGAGTCGTGGCGTCTTGGTGACGGCCTGCTGGCCCTTGCCAGTGTAGATTTGGGTGGGGGCTGTCGAGGGCTTGTTGACCATTGCCTCTAGTTGGTGGGTTTGTTGGTCCTCACTAAGTCGCTAGTGACTTTGCCAACCACAACTATGCATGGGGGAGGGGGGGGAGGTGTTGGCGGCATGCACATGCGAGATGGCAGCTCTCTCACCTGTATTTTTTTTTTTTTTTTATTTAAATTTTTATTTATTAATTCAATTTAACTAAAAATTAAGTTAACATTGTATTTTTGATGAAAATGCCCTTGATTGGCCAGAATATTTAGCCGACTGGCTGGCTGGTGTGGTCATGCCATTATTTAAGATAGCTATGATCACTTCAGGCCTTTATTTTAAGCAATGAGATCATTTGAGGCTATTATTTGAGAAAATGAGGGCACTTTAAACACTTATTTAAAATTTTTCTATAAAAAATGACCATCTGCAATGTTTCAAGAAGAGAGGTACTATTGTGAATGTACTAAGAGATTTGGCAGAAAGTTAAAGGTTTAATGAAAGATTATTAGTTTGAAGTTCAAATGAACGAATGGGTAGGATAGGATCTAGGCGCAATTTGTTTCATGGAAAACAACTTTTACGAATTTTTTCTGAATTTTTTGACATTATGGTTCATAAAAAATAAACTAGTCAATGAAAACATTTTCACCAACGGATAAAACACATTCAAAAGTAAGAAAAATGATTTTATCTTTTTTGAAAAGAGGAAATCATTTTTCCTCATCTTTCCTCCTTGCATTCTTCACATTAATTTTCTTTTAATTATTAAAAAACCCAAAATTTGATAAATTTTTTGTTTAACTTTAAATATTTTTTATATTTGAGTTTTTAATATTATATTATATTATTTTCTTTCTTCGTCTACCGGTCTCCTGCGACGACGACGGCTGGCGAGCTTCGAGCTTGCCTAAGGCCGTTGCCAATTGGTGGTGGAGGAGGAAGAAGGAAAAAGAAAGAGAAAAAAATATTTATTCAAAATTTTGTATTTTTTTTAATTTATAAAAAGTTATCCACGTTAGTGCCGACCATATCACAAACGATAGACGATGTCTACACTAGCAATTTCCGGTCAAACGGCTATTCAAAAAATTAAATTATATTTTCCTTATCAAAAGACGGAAAAAAATTTTCAGTTCGTTTTTAGGTTTTGGCCAAACACTAAAAATATTATCATTTTTCTGAAAAATAACTTTCCCAAAAAGCTTGAAGCAAAATCATTTTCTCTGGCGTGCTGTCAAACTCGCATGTGAATAGTAGTTTAAGCATGTTTTCCAACCTCAAATCAAATGCATTCGAAGAAATGGTATCTCAGGTTCACAAGCGAACTTGGCAATTGGCATGCTAGTTCAGTCAACGATGCTCAACATAAAGAGTGAATATTGTGTATGATAAATTAAATTTTTTCAGTAACATAACTATTAATCAATTAATTTAAAAGCGTATCATGCCATAACATTCACAAATGAAAAAAAAATAAAAATCGCTCAGCCTATTGTACATATCATAGAAAGAGAAGGATAATTACGTAAAAAAATCTTAAACCTATTGTATGAATGCCAATATAGTTTTAAAAATTTTAATTAGATCAATTTAATCCTAAAATTTTTAACTATTTTCCAATTCAGCCATTCCGGCCATTTATAGACAAAAATAGTTTGACTTGGACACTTAACTGTTTTGCGTAGTACAATCGGCGGTGACATGAACAGATTTATTATTTTCACTAGTGTGAGATGCACGAACACAACATGCGAACGCAAACGTCCCCCCCAAATGACATTCGCAAGGCTAATTTTTTATGGAGGTGGAATCAAAAGTGATGGCGAGATTGTTTTAGTTGATTACTAAGGGTGCTTGTTTCACTAAAATCTTTATGATAAAGGAAAATATATCTCAAGAAAATCATTTCAAAGGAAATGTTTAGTTTTTATTTGTTTGGTGGTTTAGGGAAAATTATTTCCTTCTTGACAAAAGAGAAAGTCGCTTTTCCCTAATCTAAGCTTATTATTTTTAGTCCATGAACAACATTTTCCATAAATCGATTAGTTTTCCGTCTCCTAATGCTAGAAATTCCGAAAAGAATTTCCTTGGATACAATTTTCCTTTAAACAAATGGGCCCTAAGAATGACTAGTTACTAGGGTTGTACCTTTTGGGAATTCAAGCAAATGACCAAGGATATGATTATCAGTTTGTAAAATAACGAACTGACCGTAATAAGTTATTTTTCTAATTCAAGTCGAGTGATGGTCATTTGGACGTTATCAAACACATTGAATGCAATTTTAATTGTTGAATCTTTCGATTTCAGCACTTAATGATGTTATCGAGCCGCCCATAATCGGTTCCCAGGTAGAACCAATGATTCAAGGCCGGTTTCAATATCGAACCGGCCCCATAACAGATTCGACCCGATCATAAAATAAAAAGATTAATTTGATCCAATTATATTGAGATCATTGATTATCTTAATGAAAAAGAAATCTCCACATCAAGTCCGATCAATTCTAGAACCAAATCACTATAGATTCCACATCCTGGGAATTCCATCTCCAAAATCGGACCATACGACCCATCCATACCGTCATTGGACGCCTAGTAGTCATATAACTCTCAACTCCGCCAAAAGTACATAATGTTCCATATCAGTCAACATTATGGACTACTAATTGAAGTATTAAAGTCAATTTGTCATGACGATGCATTTGAACCCACTTCTTCTTTTTCTTTTCGTACTATTAAGCTATAGAACTCGTTGCTCCGATGTACTTGAGTCCTTTCGATAATTCGGCCCGTTTTAAGTCGACAAAAAAAGGTCATGTGTCTCTTTGTATCATAAGCCACTCACCACTAAAACCTAACGGAGCTAACGGAAGTATTAAAGTCGATAACTACAATTCATATGTATACGAAACGAAAATTTTAGAACTCGCGTAAATAACCATGATGAGTTTTCATAATAAGATCGTAATATCTCTCCCTTTTCTACTCCTACATCCCCGCACTTCATTCATGTAGGCTTTCAGTATTGGGCATCCGATGACTTTGGCTTCAACCAGAAGGAAGCAAGCTCGAAAAGTTTTTGGGATCCAGGAGACTCACTAAAATAATAATGGCTTGAACGATAAATAAGGTCGACAAGTTCTCTTTTCCTAACTTCTCGTCAAAAAATATTCATAAAGGTTGACTATGGTACGGGGCTCCATCTTAAATGCTAGCGAAGCTTAACATGTGAAGCCCCTGGAAGTTACCGCTCGAGGAAAAAGAGTAATTGAAATATTTATACTTTCATCATCGACTTCAAATTTATCACAAATCTTGACTCCTCGCTCAATAACCGGCGAAACAGACATATGGCTCGTTGATCGATCCAATAATCATCGCAAGTGATGAATGCACGTTATACAAAAAAGTGACGCTGAATATATCAATCGAGTCCAAGGAATAACCGGATTTTCTTAGCATTGATTAGGTATAACACAAGTTTAGTGGCGTTGGAAGCCGCGAAGTTTCCTTGATTAGTTGCCTAACAAAAATTCATACCAATATAGCTAAAAGATTTTGGATATTTCAAACTCGATTTACAAAGTGGGCATGTTAAGCAACGCGGTAGACAGCAAAAGAGACAGTTAAACAAACTCGTAAATTAGATAAGATGATACTAAGATGCCAGTCGTATGAACTACATCCTATTGTAATTTTGACTGATGATTCATAAATATGGATATCTCATATTTACATTGAGTTAAATTTGCATGTAGGTGGTGTGAATAACTCGTAGATAAACCATCAGGTGTTGTTGAGGAAAATTGAAGAAAAATATTGCCCCTAAATTCAATTCACACCTAGAAGCTGCTCTTGAAAATCAAATAGGATAGTCCTATATTATCAACATTTTATAAGCATTTAGGAAAAAAATTGAAATTTCTCAAACTTGCTTAGTTAATTCTCTCTCTTATAGTACTGTCACGGACGGTACAATCTCAACTGTAAAATCACATATCATCACTGCATCTTTTGCATAAAATACTCATTTATTGGAGATAGTGTAGTCAGAAATAACTGACAGTATTGTTAGACTATCAAGTTAGCGGTTTCCTATATAAATATACATGTGTGTGTGGTCTTACCTTCTCTTAATTGCTCATGTTGAGAAGAGATGGCATCCATCAACTTCCCTTGTTCACAATTCTCTCTCATTCCAGCAATCTGTCTCCTCCTCCTCTTGATCTTTCTCTATTACTCTCCTTTCAATGCTAACCCTAACAATCCCATCTTTGCTCTCCCTTTCTCTTCCACTTCACCTGAGATTAACAACCATACAGGAACACCATCGGTTTTAGTACATGGGCGTCTTTCATCCTCAATGTACAAAAGTAGGTCCAGACATAACCCAAATAGCATAAAAGTGAGTATCGTTGTTCCTGTCGTATTGATACTTAAGAAATGAATTCTTTTACTTTTCTCGGTTGTAGTAACTTGTCAATGCCTTTTCTGATGTGTTGGGAAGAAGGGTAGTTTGGAAAAAATCGAAGATGATTTAGCCCAAGCTCGCGCGGCGATCAGGAAAGCCGTTCGGTCCCGGAGCTATGATTCCGATGAGAAAGAGACCTTCAAACCCAGAGGAAACGTGTATAGGAACCCTTACGCTTTCTATCAGTTAAGTCCTCCTTTGAGTTCGCTTAAAGTTCAGAGTTTTTGCTTTGCACATGGTTTATGTTAATGTCAATCTTGGTAGGTTTGTGTTCAGTGCATGTAAGCATGTGTTTTTGTAAAGGTGGAATCAAACTTTAGATTACCTCACGTTAAGTTGACTCGAGATTGTATCTGATTCCGACACAAGAGTCTTATTTCTTTCTTCCCCATCTTTTGGACTTAATTTTGTGCAGGAGCCACAAGGAGATGATGAAGAGATTCAAGATATGGACATACAGAGAAGGAGACCGTCCTCTGGTCCATGACGGCCCGTTGAACGACCTATATGCCGTGGAAGGACAGTTCATCGACGAGATGGAGGACAAGCGGAACCCGTTCAGGGCTCGCCACCCGACGAGGCGCATGCCTTCTTCCTCCCTTTCAGCGTGACCAACGTCGTCCGCTACGTGTACGAGCCGATCCTCTCCATCCACGACTATAGGCGGGACAGATTACAGAGGTTCGTGCGTGATTATGTTCGCGTTGTGGCGGATAGACACGTGTATTGGAACAGAAGTGCGGGTGCCGACCATTTTATGTTTGCTTGCCATGATTGGGTAAGTATGTTTCGTAATTATGCCCTGGAGTGTTTTGAAAATCGTACCGGAGATGGAAGGAGAATGTGTTCGATGTCCGATTAAACCTATCGAATCCGCCAAATAACCTCGATGGAAACGGACGGTCTACTAGACACTAGTATTATGGATACCAAATGATTTATACAATGTGATTCATTCGGTCAAATATGACGGTGTATTAGGTACTTATATATGAAATCGGCAAGCGGATGAAATATTATAGAAAAGTTTTCGCAGCAGGGTCAAACTGCATTTATGGTAATTGGCAAGCTAAGGGAAGTTTTGTAGATCCTTTCCTAAATACTAATTCCTATCGTTCACAATTTCCTCCAATTATCAAAATTTATTTCTTTTTCTTCTGGCTAATTATTTGATGCTTTTCCATGTTCATGTAGGGTCCTGATGTTTCATCAGCGGACCCTGAGCTCTTCAAGAACTTCGTCAGAGTCCTCTGCAACGCTAACACCTCCGAAGGATTCCGGCCGAAGAGAGACGTCTCCATGGCCGGGGTCTACTTAAGCTACGGTGAGCTTGGCCAGCCTCGCTTAGGTCTTGACCCTCGGAACCGCACAATCCTTGCCTTTTTCGCCGGCGGAGCCCACGGTCCCATCCGAGAGCTCTTGCTCCAGCATTGGAAGGACAAGGACGCCGATGTCCAAGTGCACGAGTATCTCCCCAAGGGCCAGAACTACACTCAGCTGATGGGGAGGAGCAGGTACTGCCTGTGCCCAAGCGGGTTCGAGGTCGCGAGCCCAGGATCGTGGAGTCGATCTACGCGGAGTGCGTCCCCGTGATCATCAAGGACAGTTACTGGTTGCCGTTCAGCGACGTGCTCGACTGGAGCAAGTTCTCGGTTCGAATACCGGTGAGCAGAATAAAGGACATCAAGGTGATTCTGGAGGCGATCCCATACGAGAAGTACGTGAAGTTGCAGAAGCGGGTGGTGAAGGTTCGGCGGCACTTCGAGCTGCATAGGCCAGCGAAACCGTTCGACGTGATTCACATGGCGCTCCACTCCCTGTGGCTGAGGAGGCTGAACGTAAAGCTGGAGCGACGAGATTATTGAGTAGTTATTTACGTCCTTGTTCTTGTGTACGAACAATTAAAAGGAGATAAGGAAAGTTTGATAAACATGAGATGATGAAAATTAAGTTCGCATCAAAGTCTTTGTTGGCTGGTCCCTGAAGCATATATAACTGGACACTATACCCTGCATGAGCAACACTAATGTACCGAAAGTTGGTCTCGGACCGATGCGTGGCCGCCCCAAAGAACGGCGGCCGATCAGCTCTATGGCTTTCATCAGGCCGCCATGAATTCCAAAGTTAAGAAAAGCTTCCGGATGTATTCGATTCTCGCTGAGATTTTCCGGACTGCATGTGCTTTT
The DNA here is from genome assembly GCA_019149425.1 of Psidium friedrichsthalianum. Lineage (NCBI taxonomy): Eukaryota > Viridiplantae > Streptophyta > Magnoliopsida > Myrtales > Myrtaceae > Psidium > Psidium friedrichsthalianum. The sequence continues at coordinate 36,755 of JAGVVM010002617.1, forward strand.
TCGACGCGTGCGTTTAGAGATATTATCAGGTATCTTAGGGATGCTAATCTGATATTCTATTATCTCGCATAGGATCTGCCTTACACTTGGTTACAGATAGAGAGGAGAGAAGAAGCCCACTTGCCAAGTCAAGAAACAGAATCCCCCAAAAGGACCGAGAGAAGCGTTCAACGCCCACTTGCCCATAACTCTCTTCCAGGACCAACGCCCCCTCCTTCCCCTTCTTCTCTTTATATCTTGGCAGGGAAGATGCTTCCGGGACTCGAGTTCTTCGTTCGATCGTTGTTCGTGACCTTCTACTGCAATCTCCAAGGTAATTGCATCTCTGCTCTGTTCTGGTTGGTTGAGTCCGAGTTATGTGACCCAAGCCTATGAGGAAAACGGTGTGTTTTGCTCGTGAATCGTAAACGTGCGATCTTTTACACAATGAGCATGTGATTTTTTGTTGCTCAACAGAGGGTTGATCATAAAAAAATGACTGAGCGTTGCTCTTGCTCATCCGTGCGTGGCAGGATGACATTTGATCGCAATCCATTTTTGTTAGTCTCTGTGCAGTTTTGTGGATTCACGTTGTCTGGTTTTCCTTGGATGACAGAACTCATGAATTTCTTTTATGGATAATACCATGAAGCCGTGCGTCCTGGATTGGTCTTGGCATCCAATTAGTCGTGTTTTCGGCCATCTGTTGTGTTAAATAAAATCCACACAATGTTCGCGATCACTGGAAGCATGAAGGTGGCCCTCCCAGGGTAATCAGGTGATCACCCTGGCGGGGCCGCCTTCTCGTTAGTGGCGATCGCGAGCATTGGGTGGATGTTGTTAACACATGATGTCGGAGACGCAGGGGCGAACGCCGGAGGATGGGGCAGATAGGTCAAAGGTAGCAAAGTACAGTGAGGTCGACGGCAACCCAACCAAGGCAGCGACGAGGGGAAATTAGGAAAATGATTGTAAGGCAAAGGGTATTTGCTTAACCCTTCATCTATCACAATGCATGGTTGTTGTATTGTTATGGAAAGGAGTGAAGCTGGTTTCAATTGCATTCATATCGTCTCATTTCAGACTTTCTTTCGATTTTTTTTTTTTCATTTCTTAGACTTTCCAGCTTCATTATCTTTTGAAACTACAACAACTTGTTTGTTCTGAAATTTAAGCTGGAGGCTGAAATCAATCTCTTATTTGTTTCAAGTTCAATTGTAAACAATCTCTCGAGGTAAAAAAAGTGAAGCAACATCGCGTTTGTAAAAGTGCCTTGCACACTAGGCATGGGCAAAAGGTGTGGGCAGAATTGGAATAGGCTTAGCCGGTTCGATTGCAAACCGATTTCAAGAGAATTGATGTAGTTCACTGTTTCAAAAGTTTGGAATCGACCAAGACTAGTTTGATTCTGGATTTTGGCCTTGGAATAGCATTTCTATCGGGAAATGAGACCGACCAATTTTTTTTTTAAATGATAAAAGCGAAATATTAAGCACTGAAAATTAAGCAATGAATTCTAATAAAAGAAATGTTCCTCAAAATTAGGCTTTTTTGTTTTCTTTTTTCTGTCGAATTTTGTCTTTTTCTGACGTGACTACACGTCACCGCCACGCATGCTAAAAAAAAATCAAAAGAAACGCCATGTTGACTTTTTTACATGCCACCGGTCAACAAATTAACTCAGTTGTTGCGAACGCTTGACTTCATTCGATTTTAAAACATTTATGATTTGAATAGATTTTTTCAAATTTTAAGACTAGATTGTGTGTTGGAACAAACATTTAAAACTGTTGATATTAACACAAATAATCCATGAACTTTGGTCCAATGTGCAATGTGATCCCTAAATTTTTAGTTTGTGCAATATGGTCCATAAAATTTGTGTTTTATTCAATCTAATCCCTAAATTATATGAAAATGTTCAATGTTGTCTTTAGTGAGCAAATGTAAAGTTCAAGACGACATTTCACATTGAGCTAAAATTTAGGGACCATATTGAACAAATCAAATTTCAGGGATTACATTGCACATTGAGTTAAAGTTTAAGGATCATTTATGTCATTTTTCCACATAATTTTCCTTTTTTGTGAATTACAAAGATGCATACTATTTATTGCCTATAGTGGCCTGGACAACCAATAGTAAGAAGTATATGGGAAAGACAAAATCTCGAAGAACAATGACTACAAAATTTTTTATAAGGCAGCTTGGACGTTTGATTTGTCATTCATGATAAAAGATTTGACTTTGAATTTTTGCCATTACTTGAATGTAGGCACCACAAAAAGTGAATAATGTGATCACTATATAGTAAAAATGATAAAGAGTTATTTCTTGCTATGACCCTCTGATTGACAATTTTGAATACCAAACGATAACACAACTCAAGTATGATACGAAGTTAGCGGGTTTGATTTCAGGCTAATTATGTTTGTATCGATTTCCTGTCAACATGCAGAGAAGAATCTTGGTCCATGACGCGTCCGTTGATCGACTATCTGCTCATTAAGCTCAATCGACGAGATGGAGGACAAGAGGAGCTCATTTAGGGGCTCGCCATCGCGACGAGGCGCATGCCTTCTTCGTCCCTTTCGGTGTGACCAACGTTGTGAATTACATGTACGAACCAATCCTATCCATTCACGACTACAGATGGGACAGATTACAGAGGTTCGTGCTAGATTACGTTTGTGTGTGGCGGGTAGACGTGTATTGGAGTAGAAGAGAGGGCGCCGATCACTTTATGTTTGCTTATCAGGATTGGGTTGAGTATATTTTGTGATTACGTTCATGTTTTCGAAATCTTACGGGAGATTGAAAGGTTATATGTTCAGTGTCCGATTAAACCCATCAAATCCGCCAACTAACCGTGATTGAATTGGCCATTCCACTAGGGTTTTACAAAACACCGGTATTTTAGATATCGGGTGACTTTTACAATGTGATTTGTTTCGTTATACAGTCCTTTGTTGAGTCGATGAGAATTCACGTTGTCACTGCGAGTAAATTCTACATAAAACAGGAAGTTAGATGGGTTCTGCTTTCGGAGTTGTGTGAGAAGTTGTAAGTGGACGAAATATTATACGAAAATTTTCTATTAACGTCAAACTGCAGTTATAGTAATTGGCAGTACCATATTATATCAAAACACGTGTTAAGAATTTGAATCAATATATTCAATCTCATTTTTTGCTATTATCCGATTCATGACTAGTGCATGTAAAGACCGGCTTACATGCGAGGAGGGTGTTAATATAAAACATTGTTAGTCTGTTTTTCTTTTTAACAATTTACAGTTTCGGAAAAACAATTCCTCTAAAAAAAAGGAGGGTGTTAATATTTGAAAAATACGAGACCCTTTGTTTCTTTTTTTGGTCGGATAGAGACCCTTTGTTTAGATAGCTGCTATTATTGACATGCGATTGTTCGTCTAACTCAGAATAATAATTACATAAACTCATCATATGAAACATACGGTGGACAAAATTAATTAAAATATTTCTATGAAAATACATAATGTATTATTTTCTGTGAATTTCACTATTAATTCACTAACTATGACATAAAGATCACTATTTCCACCTACTATTTAAAAAAGTCTATAACAGATAATTTCATGTTGGGATTCGTTCATGAGACTCAAATTCGAGACATATTTTCACCACCGTTGATCCTTTTTTAAATCCTAATTCCTGTTGCTCACAATTTCCTCTAATTACCAATTTACTCCTTTTTTTCATCTGGCTAATTGTTTGATCTATTTTCATGTTCATGTAGGGTCCTGATGTTTCATCAGCGAACCCTGAGCTCTTCAAGAACTTCATCAGAGTCCTCTGCAACGCCAACGCCTCCGAAGGATTCTGACCCAAGAGAGACGTCTCCATGGCTGAGGTCCACTTAAACTACGGTGAGCTCAGCCTATCTGAAGGACAGTTACTGGTTGCCATCCGGCGACGTGCTTGATTGGAGCAAGTTCTCGGTTTGGATACCAGTGGACAAAATAAAGGACATCAAGACGATTCTGGAGGCGATCCTATATGAATTAATGCAATGACTATACTATATTAGATGCAATGCAATTATATACTCTAAATGCAATGACGGGAAAAGATGCAAGCTATTCCAATCCTATTAACCACACTAAAATAACAGGTAACTATTTGAATATGAAAGCTAAACTTAATGACACGTGATTTCAATTAAATAATCCTAACGTGCAAACTGGGGACATGACAAGTAATGAACCTAACCATGTATGCTACATGATATGCAAAAAAGCAAACTAATGGCATGTAATTTAATTAACGAATCTAGATGGCCTGCAATGTGACTTGGCAGCGACATGAGAATAAGATGATAATCCTACATGACATAGGCATGCATGTGCGGTTTATTAATGAAAATTTCAAATGAATGTTTAATGGAATTAAATTACCAAGAACGAAATATAATCCAATTTGAACGAGGAAATAGATGAATTTAGTTTCTAATTTAAGTCTGGTAACTATCCCATTTTCTAGAATGCAATCTACTCGAACATGCAATCTAATTTTAAATGTGCAAAGTCATCTAGAAATCCTATCCTATGAGGGAATCAAATTAGAATTAAAAAAAAAACAAAACTCTATTTATATTTAATCTAATTTTTTAAAAAATGGAATGTTCTGGAATGATTTTATCCTATATGCACGTACATTACCAACAGAGCTATTTTGAATAATTTTCTCAACAAAAAGAAAACGGAAAGCCGAGAGAAATAGGAACGAACCACTTCGAACGCTTACGATTTACGGGTTGCCTTACACTTGTTACAAACAGAGAGGAGAGAAGAAGCCAACACTCGCCAAGTCAAGAAACAGAAGCCCCCAAAAGAAGCGCTCTCAATCTCGTATCTTCCAGGCTTCTCTCTCTCCTGTCTATATATATATCTCTCTTCCATTCCGCGGCAGCGAAGACGCTTCCGGGACTTGAGTTCTTCATATTCGATCGATGTTCGTGACCGTCTGCTGCAATCTCCAAGGTACTTCCATCCCTGCTCTGTTCTGGTAGGTTGAGTCCGGCAGATTCCCATGCCTTATGCAACCGTTCGCCACTTTGTTCTCAACTCTTCCCACCTCCTGGGCGAGACAAGTTATCTTTAGCTAGGAGCTCTTTTCCTTCTGCTCAGCTTCCTGAAAACAACGTTCGACTTGCATGTATTAAGCATATAGCTAGCGTTCCTTCTGAGCCAGGATCAAATTCTTTGAGTCAAAGTTACATGGAGAGGAAAACGGTAGCGATCCCGGAGGACCTAACGGTAGTCTAAACAAACTTTGATGCCATTGCGATTGTATGGATCTGAGTATCTTCTGTTTTTAGATCCAGAAGAATGAAAACGGAGAGGCTAGAAGAAGCTCACTCGCCAAGTCAAGAAACAGAAGCCCCGAACTTACATCTCGTCTTAACGCTTCTGTCTCTCTGTCTATCTATATATGACTCTCTCTTCCATTCCATGGCACCGAGGACGCTTCCGGTGACTTGAGTTCTTCATATTCGATCGATGTTCGTGACCCTCTGCTGCAATCTCCAAGGTACTTCCATCCCCGCTCCGTCCTGGTAGGTTGAGTCCGGCATATTCCCATGCCTTACGCAACCGTTCGTCACTTTGTTCTCAACTATTCCCACCTCCTGGGTGAGACAAGCTATCTTTAGCTAGGAGTCTCTTTCCTTCTGCTCAGCTAAAACAAAGTTCGACTTGCATGTGTTAAGCATATAGATAGTGTTCCTTCATCCAGGATCAAATTCGTGAGTCCAAGTAACATGGAGAGGAAGGTAGCGATCAAGGAGGACCTAACCACCTAATTTGATGCAAAGGCGATTGTATGGATCTAAGTATCTTCTGTTTTTAGATCCAGAAGAATGAAAACAGAGGCTGAGAATCTTGCTAGCTTGAAAATCGTTTATGTCCGAACCTAATGGAGAAGGCCGATCATGTTGGTGTGCAGCTTGGAGTCTTCCCGTTGAGATAGTGTGTGCAGGGGTGCTTAATCGGCTTTGCGGGAATCAAGTGGTGTGCGTAGTGTCAGTACGACGTTTTTGTTGCTGTACAAGACACCTTAGCAGGGCCGCCTTCTTGTTCGCGGTGATTACGAGCTTTGTGTGGATGTTATTTAGCACGATGATGTCGGAGATGCAGTGGTGGATGCCGAGTGTAGGTCCACGGCGAGGGAAATGGAGATGCAAAGCGACAATGCGGTCGACGGCAACCCGATCGAGGGAAAATGGTTGTAGGCACAGGGTATCTACTTAACCCTTCATCCTATCACAATGCACGATTGTTGTATTGTAAATGTTATGGAAAGGAGTGGAGTTGGTTTCAGTTGCATTCATATCGTAAGTCTCATCATGTTGGAGTTTCTTTCAAATTTTTGCAATTCTTACAATTTCCAGCTTCATTATCTTTTGAAACTACAAGAACTTGTCCGTTCTTAAATTCAAGCTAGAGGCTGAAAACAATCCCTTGGTTGTTTCGAGTTCGATTGAAACAAGGCCATGGTAGATGTGCTATCACTGTTGGGTTTAGGACCTCGACATTACTTAGTTTGTAGATTTGTATTGGGGACATATTAAGGCATAATGGTGACAAATGTAATAAGAAAAAACAAAGTATACGTGATATTAAGACAATCTAGCACAATCCACGCGTAGTGCACGAGAGGTATCCCATTGCTTATCTATATTACTGCTCCAACATAAGTCCTAAAATATATGATCTTGTTCACAAATATAATGATCAATTTTGCCAAAAGCATCTAACCTCTCTAGGTGTAATGCCCGTTGGTGCGCCACCATGAACACCCAACAATTTATGTAAATGAGCGCCCCAACATGATGTACACTTGAGAATCAAGGAAGTGCGGACCAAATAACGTCGAAATCAACCATGACCTCGTTTAACTCACGGAATTGTGACTTTTTAGGAAGGGCCGACCAAAATATTCGGGCATGAGCCTGCTAGAAAATTATTCAAAGTTAATGAGTGGTAATCAATTCGTAATGTATGAATATCAAAATAAAATAATAATTGAGCGTTGCTCTTGCTCATCCGTGCGTTGACATTGATCACAATCCATTTTTGCCAATCTCTGTGCAGTTTTGTGGATTCACGCTGTCTGGTTTTTCTTGGATGATCAGAACTCATGAATTTCTTTTATGGATAATATGGTGAAGCCGTGCGTCCTGGATTGGTCTTGGCATCCAAGTAGTCGTGTTTTCGGCCATCTATTGTGTTAAATAAAATCCACGCAATGTTCGCGATCACTGGAAGCATGAAGGAGAGCTTGCTAAGCGTGATCGGGCGATCACCCTCGGCAAGGCCGCCTTCTCGTTAGTGGTGATCGCGACCATTGGGTGGATGTTGTTAACATGATGATGTCGGAGACGCAGGGTGCGAATGCCAGAGGATATGGGACAGTTTTTTTGATAGGGTCAATGGGGGAGGAATGGATATGCAAAGGTACAGTGAGGTCGACGGCAACCCAACCAAGGCAGCGACGAGGGGAAATTAGGAAAATGATTGTAAGGCAAAGGGTATTTGCTTAACCCTTCATCTTATCACAATGCATGGTTGTTGCATTGTTATGGAAAGGAGTGAAGCTGGTTTCAATTGCATTCATATCATCTCATGTCGGACTTTCTTTCGATTTTTTTTTTCATTTCTTAGAGTTTCCAGCTTTATTATCTTTTGAAACTACAACAACTTGTTTGTTCTGAGATTTAAGCTGGAGGCGAAATCAATCTCTTATTTGTTTCAAGTTCGATTGTAAACAATCTCTCGAAGTATGTTCTTCAGTGTAATCAAATCTTAGTGAAGCAATATCGCGTTTGTAGAAGTGCCTTGCACACTAGGCATGGGCAAAAGGTGTGGGTAGAATTGGAATAGGCTTAGCCGGTTCGATTGCAAACCGATTTCAAGATGGATTTGATGTAGTTCACTATTTCAGAAGTTTGGAATCGACCAAGACTAGTTTGATTCTGGATTTTGGCCTTGGAATAGCATTTCTTTCGGGAAATGAGACCGACCAAGGTTTTTTTTTTAATGATAAAAGCGAAATATTAAGCACTGAAATTAAGCAATGAATTCTAATAAAAGAAATGTTCCTCAAAATTAGGTGTTTTCGTTTTTTCCTTCAAATTTTGTCTTTTTCTGACGTGACTCCACGTCACCGCCACGCATGCCAAAAAAATACAAAAAAACGCCATGTTAACTCTTTTACATGCTCTGACCAAAAAAAAAAAACTCTTTTACATGCCACGGGTCAACAAAATTAACTCGGTTGTTGGCGAAACGCTTGACTTCATTCGATTTTAAAACATTTACAATTTGAATAGATTTTTTTCAACTTTTAAGACTAGATTGTATGTTGGAACAAACATTTAAAACTGTTGATATTAGGACAAATAATCCATGAACTTTGGTCTAATGTAAACGTGATCCCTAAATTTTTAGTTTGTGCAATATGGTCCATAAAATTTGTGTTTATGTTCAATCTAATCCCTATATTAGATGAAAATGTTCAATGTTGTTTTTAGTGAGCAAATGTAAAGTTCAAGGATGACATTTCACATTGAGCTAAAATTTAGGAACCATATGAACAAATCAAATTTCAGGGATTACATTGCACTTTAAGCCAAAGTTTAAGGATCATTGTACCATATTGACTACAAATTTTTTATAAGGCAGCCGTGGACGTTTGATTTAATTTTTCATTCATGATAAAAGATTTGACTCTGAATTTTTTGCCATTACTTGAATGTAGGCACCACAAAAAATGAATAATGTGATCACTATATAGTAAAAATGATAAAGAGTTATTTCTTGCTATGACAGTCTGATTGACAATTTTGAATACCAAACGATAACACAACTCAAGTATGATACGAAGTTAGCGGGTTTTATTTCAGGCTAATTATGTTTGTATCGATTTCCTGTCAACATGCAGAGAAGAAGACCGTCCTCTGGTCCATGACAGCCCGTTGATCGACCTATCTACCGTCGAAGGATGGCTCATCGACGAGATGGAGGACAAGTGGAGCCCAATTAGGGGCTTGCCATCCCGACGAGGCGCATGCCTTCTTCGTCCCTTTCGGTGTGACCAATGTCGTGAATCACATGTACGAACCAATCCTATCCGTTCACGACTACAGATGGGACAGATTACAGAGGTTCTTGCTAGATTACGTTCGTGTGTGGTGGATAGACGTGTACTGGAGTAGAAGAGAGGGCGCCGATCACTTTATGTTTGCTTATCAGGATTCGGTTGAGTATCTTTTGTGATTACGTTCTGGAATGTTTTCGAAATCGTACGGGAGATTGAAAGGTTATATGTTCAGTGCCCGATTAAACCCATCAAATCCCCAACTGGCCGAGATTGAATTGGCCATTCCTCTAGGGCTTTACAAAACACTGGTATTTTAGATATTAGGTGACTTTTACAATGTGATTTGTTTCGTTATACAGTACTTTGTTGAGTCGATGAGAATTCACGTTGTCACTGCGAGTAGATTTTACAAAAAGACAGGAAGTTAGATGGGTTCTGCTTGCGGAGTTGTGTAAGAGGTCCGCAAGTGGACGAAATATTATGCGAAAATTTTCATACTGACGTAAAACTGCACTTATAGTAATTGGCAAACTAAGGGAAGTTAAAATGAATTTTTTACTGGTCAACATTATTATAGCTTAAAATCGTGCAATATATTAAATCGAGTATTCGTAGTTTAATCTTTTAGAATAGTTGACGGTACCAATTATATAAAAAAACATGTTAAGAATTCAAATCAATATGCTCCATCTCATTTTTTGCTATTATCCGATTCATGACTAGTGTATGTAAAGACCGGCTTACATGCGAGGAGGAGTGTCAACTAATCTGCTATAAAACATTGTTAGTCTGTTTTCTTTTTTAACAATTTACAATTTTGGAAAAACAATTCCTCTAAAAAAAAGGAGGGTGTTAATATTTGAAAAATACGAGACCCTTTGTTCCTTTTTTTGGTCGGATAGAGACCCTTTGTTTAGATAGCTGCTATTATTGACATGCGATTGTTCGTCTAACTCAGAATAATAATTACATAAACTCATCATATGAAAGATACGGTGGAAAAAATTAATTATAATATTTCTACAAAAATACGTAATGTATTATTTTCTGTGAATTTCACTATTAATTCCACTGATCATGACATAAAGATCACTATTTCCACCTACTATTTAAAAAAGTATATAACAGATAATTTCACGTTGGGATTCGTTCATGAGATTCAAATTCGAGATATATTTTCACGACCGTTGATCCTTTTTTAAATCCTAATTCCTATTGCTCACAATTTCCTCCAATTACCAATTTACTCCTCCTTTTTTCTTCTGGCTAATTGTTTGCTCTATTTTCATGTTCATGTAGGGTCCTGATGTTTCATCAGCGAACCCTGAGCTCTTCAAGAACTTCATCAGAGTCCTCTGCAACGCCAACGCCTCCGAAGGGTTCTGACCGAAGAGAGACGTCTCCATGGCTGAGGTCCACTTAAACTACGGTGAGCTCAGCCTATCTGAAGGACAGTTACTGGTTGCCATCCGGCGGCGTGCTTGATTGGAGCAAGTTCTCGGTTTGGATACCAGTGGACAAAATAAAGGACATCAAGACGATTCTGGAGGCGATCCTATATGAATTAATGCAATGACTATACTATATTAGATGCAATGCAATTATATACTCTAAATGCAATGACGGGAAAAGATGCAAGCTATTCCAATCCTATTAACCACACTAAAATAACAGGTAACTATTTGAATATGAAAGCTAAACTTAATGACACGTGATTTCAATTAAATAATCCTAACGTGCAAACTGGGGACATGACAAGTAATGAACCTAACCATGTATGCTACATGATATGCAAAAAAGCAAACTAATGGCATGTAATTTAATTAACGAATCTAGATGGCCTGCAATGTGACTTGGCAGCGACATGAGAATAAGATGATAATCCTACATGACATAGGCAAGCATGTGCGGTTTATTAATGAAATTTCAAATGAATGTTTAATGGAATTAAATTACCAAGAACGAAATATAATCCAATTTGAACGAGGAAATAGATGAATTTAGTTTCTAATTTAAGTCTGGTAACTATCCAATTTTCTAGAATGCAATCTACTCGAACATGCAATCTAATTTTAAATGTGCAAAGTCATCTAGAAATCCTATCCTATGAGGGAATCAAATTAGAATTAAAAAAAAAACAAAACTCTATTTATATTTAATCTAATTTTTTAAAAAATGGAATGTTCTGGAATGATTTTATCCTATATGCACGTACATTACCAACAGAGCTATTTTGAATAATTTTCTCAACAAAAAGAAAACGGAAAGCCGAGAGGAAATAGGAACGAACCACTTCGAACGCTTAAGATTTACGGGTTGCCTTACACTTGTCACAAACAGAGAGGAGAGAAGCAGCCAACACTCGCCAAGTCAAGAAACAGAAGCCCCCAAAAGAAGCGCTCTCAATCTCGAATCTTCCAGGCTTCTCTCTCTCTCCTGTCTATATATATCACTCTTCCATTCCGCGGCAGCGAAGACGCTTCCGGTGACTTGAGTTCTTCATATTTGATCGATGTTCGTGACCCTCTGCAGCAATCTCCAAGGTACTTCCATCCCTGCTCTGTTCTGGTAGGTTGAGTCCGGCATATTCCCATGCCTTATGCAACCGTTCGTCACTTTGTTCTCAACTCTTCCCACCTCCTGGGTGAGACAAGCTATCTTTAGCTAGGAGCCTCTTTTCCTTCTGCTCAGCTTCCTGAAAAAAGTTCGACTTGCATGTATTAAGCATATAGATAGCGTTCCTTCTGAGCCAGGATCAAATTCTTTGAGTCGAAGTTACATGGAGAGGAAAACGGTAGCGATCCGGAGGACCTAACGGTAGTCTAAACAAACTTTGATGCCATTGCGATTGTATGGATCTGAGTATCTTCTGTTTTTAGATCCAGAAGAATGAAAACGGAGAGGATAGAAGAAGCCAACACTCGCCAAGTCAAGAAACAGAAGCCCCCAAAGAAGCGCTCTCAAGCTCTAATCTTCCAGGCTTCTGTCTCTCTGTCTATCTATATATGACTCTCTCTTCCATTCCATGGCACCGAAGACGCTTCCGGTGACTTGAGTTCTTCATATTCGATCGATGTTCGTGACCCTCTGCTGCAATCTCCAAGGTACTTCCATCCCCGCTCCGTCCTGGTAGGTTGAGTCCGGCATATTCCCATGCCTTACGCAACCGTTCGTCACTTTGTTCTCAACTATTCCCACCTCCTGGGTGAGACAAGCTATCTTTAGCTAGGAGTCTCTTTTCCTTCTGCTCAGCTTCCTAAAAACAAAGTTCGACTTGCATGTGTTAAGCATATAGATAGTGTTCCTTCTGAGCCAGGATCAAATTCGTTGAGTCCAAGTTACATGGAGAGGAAAACGGTAGCGATCAAGGAGGACCTAACGGTAGTCTAAACAAACTTTGATGCCATTGCGATTGTATGGATCTAAGTATCTTCTGTTTTTAGATCCAGAAGAATGAAAACAGAGGCTGAGAATCTTGCTAGCTTGAAAATCGTTTATGTCCGAACTTACATCCGTGTTAACGTATTAGATCAGTCTTTTCTTAAAGGTGAATGTCTAGATGTTTATTGCATCAGTTCGAGGACTTCCGTGAATTTAGTCTAGAGCCGAAACCTTCGATATTTATTGCTTGTTTGACAATTTTTTTTTTTTTGGCTCACGTTCATGTATTGTATGCGGGTTGATGTCGATCCCAATCCATTTTTACAGTTTTGTGGTTTCACATTTTCTAATTTTTCTTGGATGAACAGAACTCGTGAATTTTTACTATAGATAATACTGTGAAGCCGTGTGTCCTGGATTGGTCTTGGCATCCAATTAGTCGTGTTTTCGGCCATCTATCGTGTTAAAAGCAACATCCACGCAACACTTGTGATCACCGCGAACAAGGAGGCTCACCACTTGATTTGCGGCAAAGGCGACTGCTCATCTACATTACTGCTCCAACAGATATCTTAGAATATATGATCTTGTTCACAAATACAATGATCTGCTAACGCAAATACGATGATCGATTTCGCCAAATGTATCTGGCCTCTTTAGGTGTCATGCCCGTTGGTGCGGCGCCGAGAACACCCAACAATTTACGTAAATGAGAGCCCCAATATGATGTATACTTGAGAATCAACGAAGAGCGAACCAAATAATGTCGAAATCAACCACCACCTCATTTAAACTCGTGGAATTGTGACTTTTTAGGAAGGGCCGACCAAAATATTGGCAGCAAGCCAGTAATAACATCTTCGGGCATGAGGCCTGCTAGCAAATTATTGAAAGTTATAATGAGTGATAATCTATTCGTAATGTATGAATATCCAACATAATGCCATGAAACAAGTGCACCTCACAGACTCTGAAAAATAACATTTCATTTTTTGTTTCATAAAGAGATAACAATGTTATTTTATAATTTTTATCGTGAGGTGTGTTTTTCAATATAATTAAATCAGAGTGAAGCCATATCGCGTTTGTAAAAGTGCCTTGCACACTAGGTGTGAGCAAAAGGTGTGGGTAGAATTGGAACTGGGTGACTTGGTTCGCTTCTGAATCGATTTCAAGGAGAATTGATTTAGTTCAGTATTTCAAAAGATTGGAATCGACCAAGACTAGTTTGATTCTAGATTTTGGCCTTGGAATAGGCATTTCGATTGTGAAATTTGACCGACCAAGGTTTTTCTCTGATAAAAGTGAAATATTATGCACTGAAAAATTAAGCAATGAATTCAAAGTTGCATGGCGCAAGTGCTGAAACTTTAGTGAAGTCTACTTGATATAACATGAATTTTAATTTGTTTGATGAAAAATTGCAGCTAAAAATTGAAAACAAGAAGTCATATTTTTTACAAAATTTTCCTTATAAAAGAAATGTTCCTTAAAATTAGGTTTTTCTGTTCGCTTTTTTTAATTTAAAAGTCTGTCTTTTTCTGACATGACTCCACGTCCCCACCACACATGCCTAAAACGATATAAAAGAAACGCAATGTTGAATTTTTTGCCTGTCTCACGTCAACAAAACTAACTCAGTTGTTGTGAAGGACATGATTTTATCGATTTTAAATTTGGATAATAACACAAATAGCCTCTAAACTTTAGCTTAATATGTAATGTGATTCCTGAATTTTTAGTTTGTGCAATACGGTGCCTAAACTTTTATTTTATGTTCAATCTAGTATTTAAATTATATGAAAATGCTTTATATTGTCCTTATTGTATTGTCCTTATTGAACAACTTTAAAGTTCAAGAACCACATTGAATAAATCAAACTTTAGGAATCACATTGCACATTGATCCAAAATTTATGGATCATTTATGTCATTTTTTTATATAATTTTTCTTTTTTTTTAATTATTAAGACGCATGCAAATACTTCATTGGCAATATAATGGCCTGGACAAGCAAACATAGAACGAAGAATATGGGAAAGACAAATCTCAAAGAACAATGACTGCACAAATTTTTTTATAAAGTAGCTATTAACGTTTGATTTGTCATTCTTGATAAAAGACTTGCACTGTGAATTTTTACCATTACTTGAATGGAGGCACCACAAAAAAAAAGGAAAATTGTGAAGAGTTTAAAGGTATTAAAAATTAAGATAAAATTCATTTCTTGATATGACACTCGAGGTGACAATTTTTTATACAAAGGAATAACACAACTCAAGTATGATACGGAGTTAGCTGGCTTGATTTCAGGTTCACTATGTTTGGGTCAATTTCTTGTCAACTTGCGAGAGACGTTTAATGATTGTGTCATGTTTGTGTCCAGTTCATTAGATAGGAATTTGAGTCATATAACACGTTTAAATGAACAAGTTAGTGTTGACTTGATTTGTACATGACCTATTTAGAGACAATTAGGTAAAGACCATTCTTTCCTTAGTATTCACTATTAAGAATTTTCATGGGATAATTGTCCATAACGTCCTTAACCTATTGTATGACTATTAATTCGGTTCTAAACTTTTCAGTTTGGTCAATTTATTCTTAAACATTTGGACAATATGCTAATGTAGTCATTCCGGCCAATTTAACCATAAATCATTGATGTGGATGTTAGTCATCCTATATGGCACAACTGACTGTAACATAAATAATTTTTGCAATTTTTAAATTTTCTGAATTTTTCTCTTTTTTTTCCTTGTCCCGTTTCCCTTCTCTCTTTTTTTTTTTTTCTATCTCCTTTTGCTAGGGGCCTCTTCTATGGCTGGCGGAGGTCTCCAACCGAAAGTGAAGACATTGTAGCTCTCGCTGACCATAGTGAGGGCTTACAGGCCCTCATCCAAATCTAGTGAGGGTGTCACAACCCTCGTTTGCCATTGCCAAGGCCCTAGACTGGTGGACAAAGATAGGAAAAAAGAAAAAGAAATGAAAAGGAAAGGAAAGCATAAAAAGGAACTTTACAAAACAATTAGAAAAAATTTTTCCAAAAATTTTGAAAAAAATCATCCACATTAATATTGGTTTTGTCAGGTAGGAAGACCGATGTCTAGGTGAGTGATTTCATGTCAAAATTGATCGGAATAGTTATATTAGCAAAGTGTTAAAATATCTAGGACTTAATTGATCAAATGAAAAGGTTTAAAACTGAATTAGCAGTCATACAATGAAAATTTGAAGATATTTTGAATCAAGCTCGTGTTGGTTGGTTGATTTCGTTTCGACAAATTGAATTCCATGTCATAGTAGGTCATGCAATCATGTTGACTCTTCTGTAAGTTATTTTACCGTGTCACACGGATTTTATCGTGTCAATCCGTTAATTTTATGGTCGTGTTCATACCAACTAGGTTGACACTATAAATAATTTTGTCGTGTTCGAATTGACATCTTGTTATATACTCGCAAGGCGGCATGATGTGAACACGACTGGCAAACACAAACTCTCATTCCGACGGCACTTGCAAGGCTACTTTTTAATGCGGGCGGAATGGAAAGTGGTGGCAAGAATGTTTTAAATGGTTACAAAGTACTAGTAATTACTAGGGTCGTGCTTTTTGGGAATTCAAGCAAATTGTCGTGGATATGATCGTGAGTATGTAAAATATCTCACTGAACCCTTGACCGCATTAAGTCATTTTGAGAAACATTTAGGATGGATTTGTTTCGTAGCAAATACATATTTTCAAAAGTAATTCTTAAAAATGATCGTTTATATTTTTCACAAAAATAAACAAATTTTTTTCCATCATCCAAGGAAAATATTTATGAATAAATTGTTGTTGATAAAAAAAAATATTTTTCATTAACTAATTATTCTATGCGCTATAAGTAAACATTTTTAGAAAAATATTTTACAAATAATTTATTTTCTTCGAAATAAACAAAATCTTTATGATGTTATCAAACAACTCTTAAGTCAATTCCAAGGTCCAATGATTCAAAGCTGGTTTCAAAATGGAGTCGGGGCCATAACAGATTCAAAAGGTAAGTTGATTCAAATTGAACCATCTGACCCCGTCCATACCCTTATTGCACCCCTAATAGTCATTTAATTCTGTCAAAAATATATCATATTCTACATCAGTTAAATATAGCCTTTTGTTTTGAACTATTTCAAGATTGATTTAGTGACAATTATAAGGAGCTAAAATTTGTCATGATGATGTCATTGAGTTCCACAACTTTTGCCCTTTCATACTTGTAAGTTATTAGACTTGCCGCCTCAATACACTTGACTCCTTTCGTTAATCTTATTGGGATGTGATTCATATTCCCTATCGATAAGAAAACACGGAGGTCTTGGTGAAAGAAAATCAAGACATAAGATTTTAGCTTGTTCACCCTTGAGGGTTACGTTCAGTATATGATTCTATTATAATTAACACCTTGTATCTTGTTATTCCATCAATTATAATATAAAAAAAGTATATTTAATAGTAGCTATTTATGAACACAAGCCCAAACTACTAATAAAAGAATATGGGCTCAAACATGTGGATACGGAGGTCTTCATTGGTTTGCAATCTGTGATGTTGAACTTTTTGTACACTCCTTCAATATATTTCTTCTGCCACAACTTCCCATTCTCCCTTCTCTTACCTCCCGCTCTAGAGCCAAAGGCTACCGAAACCCTATCTCATGCTCTCAGATGGGAGAAAAGTCAAGGAATCAATGGGAAGGAGACATACCGAGAGCAATTCTAGGGCAAGCCGTGATGGTGGTGGAGAGGGCGAGGGAGGAGGCAGAGGTGTTGATTGAGGGAGCTTTTTGGTTTTCTATCCTTAAAAAATATTAAATATCCATTTGTTTCGCAAAAAATGAATAATTTGAAAAGCATTTTCCAAAATTAATTGCTTGTATCATTTAGATAATTAGTCAATATAAATTTTTTTTATTATATACAAAAATCTATATCTACATATTTTCATGCATGATAAAAATATTTTTTATTTGTTCATTTTTGTAAGCGATATAAATCATTATTTTTAGAAAAATATTTTTCAAATCATTCATTTTCAACGAAATAAATGGACAAACATGTTTAGGTTTTGCTTTGCTCGGCACGGGTATATGAGCCGAATAGAACCGAACCATCAAAATATATTAAAATATTTTTTTAACGTCCAAACCGGAACGAGACCCCATTGGAAAGTTTTGATTGGGTACAGGTGCTTTTTACCCTTCTAGTTTCAATCTGAAGGCAGCAAGCTCGCAAAGTTTGCGAGATCCAAGACACTAAAATAATAAAGGCGTGAACGCTACATAAGGTCGACAAGCTTAACATGCGAAGCCCCTAGAAGTCACCACTCGAGGAAATAGAATATCCGATTTTGATCTTTGACTTCAATAACAGGACTACAGACATCTGGCGTTTCGTGTTTAAGTACTAGATTTACTTATTAAGCATAACAAATACGATAAATAAGTATTCTGCGTTCATTACATGCCGCTCCTTGAACTATGCAATAATCATCGGGGGAGATGAGTGCACTTCACACAAAAAGTCACGCTCGATATATATCAATCGGGTCGGTTAACGAGGAAAGATCGAATTTTCTTAATATTAATTATGCATAACACGAGAAAGCCAACGCGTTAGGAGCAACAAAAATTTCTTTAATTAGTTACTTAACAAACTCTGTATTAGTATTGCTAAAAGATGTTGGATATTTTAATTTCGGTTTTCCAAGTTGATATGTCAAGTAGTGCGATAGATAACACAGAGGCTTTGAACATACTTGTAAATTAGATTAGATGATACTAACATACATGCCTTGTTAACTCATTCCAATTAGTCTTTTGACTGATGTATTATAAATAGGGAAAATTTCAAAAAAGGGCCCATAGTGGCTTCATTTTCTCAAATAACGATCTAAAGTTGACCTTACTTCAAATAAGGGCCTGAAATACCCTCATTATCTCAAATAAGGATCTGCAGTAGATATTGTTTCAAATAAAAACCCGAAGTAATCTCATCAGTATTAAAAAGGGCCTGACTCACCAATTAATTGGGACATTCTAGTCATTCAACCTTTTTTTATTATTTTATTATTTGTTTTTCTTTTTTGATTTTTTCAAAAATTAAAAAACTAAAAGAAAAAAAAAAAAAACACGGGCGAGAGGGCAGCCCCTCCTGCCTGTGTCTCTCTTTTTTTCTTTTTCTTTTTTTCAATTTTATTTTTTAATTTTTAATTTAATTTAACTAACGAAATTAAGTTAAAATTATACTTTAAAAAAATACCCTTGATCGGTTAGAAAATTTGGCTGAATGGCCAGCCGGTGAGGTCAAGCTCTTATTTGAAACAACCATAGCCACTTTAGCCCCTTTTTTTGAAACAATAATGACACTTTAGGCCATTATTTGAAATAAAGTCCATTTTAGGCCCTTATTTGAAAAAATGATAGTACTTGAGGCCCTTTTTTAAAATTTTCCTTTACAAATATGGATATTACTCGTATTTATATTGAGTTAAGTTTACATGTAGGTGCCGTCGATAACCTGTAACCCATTAATAAGTGGCATCGTTTAGGGAAATTGGAGAAAAATATAGCCCCTAGGTTCAAGTCCCACCTTAATATTGTCCTTGAAAGTCGAATGGGATCTTCCTATACCACCAACATTTTATAAGCATTTAATGAAAAGGAAACTTTTTTTCTTTTGAAATTTCTCAAACTTGATTACTTAATTATAAATAGATGTATCTGTGATCTTACCTTCTCTTAATTGCTTATGTTGAGAAGAGATGGCATCCGTCAACTTCCCTTGTTCCCCATTCTCTCTCATTCCAGCAATTTGTCTCGTTTCCTTTTGATCTTTCTCTATGACTCTCCTTTCAATGCTAACCCTAACAATCCCATCTTTTCTCTCTCTTTCTCTTCCACTTCACCTGAGATTAACAACCATACAGGAATACCATCAGCTTTAGTAAATGGGCTTTTCATCCTCAATGTACACAAGCAGGTCCAGGCATAACCCAAATAGCATAAAAGTGAGTATCGTTGTTCCTGTCGTATTGATAATTAAGAAATGAATTCTTTTACCTTTCTGGTTTGTAGTAACTTGTCAAAGCCTTTTCTGATGTATTGGGAAGAAGAGTAGTCTGGAAAAAATAGAAGACGATTTAGCCCAAGCCCGCGCAGTGATCAGGAAAGCCGTTCGGTCCCGGAGCTATGCTTCCGATGAGAAAGAGGCCTTCAAACCCAGAGGAAACGTGTATAGGAACCCTTACGCTTTCTATCAGTTAAGTCTTCATTTGAGTTCACTTAAAGTTTCTGAGTTTCTTTCTTTTACATGGTTTGAGTGAATATTAACTTCTGCAGGTTTGTGTCAGTGCATGTGCTTTGGAAAAGGGCCATCTAATATTGTGCGCAGTACAGTTTACCGATTCTAACCCGAGAGTCTTATTTCTTTCTTCCTCATTTTTTGGACTTAATTCTTGGCAGGAGCCACATGGAAATGATCAAGAGATTTAAGATATGGACATACAGAGAAGGAGACCGTCCTCTGGTCCATGACGGGCCCGGTGACCGACCTATATGCAGTCGAAGGACAGTTCATCGACGAGATGGAGGACAGTGGAACCCATTCAGGGCTCGCCATCCCGATGAGGCGCATGCCTTCTTCCTCCCTTTCAGCGTGACCAACGTAGTCCGCTACGTGTACGAACCCATCCTCTCCATCCACGACTACAGGCGGGATAGGTTACAGAGGTTCGTGCGTGATTACGTTCGCATTGTGGCGGATTCACACCAACATTGGAATCGAAGCGGGGGCGCGGATCATTTCATGTTTGCTTGTCATGATTGGGTAAGTATGTTTCGTAATTATGCTCTGGAGTGTTTTCAAAATTGCACTGGAGATGGAAGGAGTCTGTGTTCAGTCCCCGATTAAACCCGTCAAGTCCGCCAAATAACTGTGATGGAACCGGCTGGTCTGCTAGGGTTTTACAAAACATCAGTGTATAGATACCAAATGATTTATAATGATTTATGTAATGTGTTCGGTCCAACATAAGGGTGGTCCTAGATACTTACACATTGTTTTGTTGAGTCGACGAGAATAGACGTTGTTAATGCAAGTAGATTTCTCCAGAAAACAAAGGTGGTGAAGTTGGATTCGTTCTACTTGTGTAGTTGTATCGAGGTAGGCAAGTGGATGAAATATTATAAGAAAGTTCTGTTAGCAGGGTCAAACTGCATTTATTGTAATTGGCAAGCTAAGGGAAGTTAAAGTCAATTTTCATAATGTCAACATTATTTTAATAGCGAAACCTTTTAAATTACAAAATCCCATATTCGTTTAATAATTTAAACTTTTAGAATAATTAGCGGTCCCATAAATTGTAGAAGATATTAGAACACATGTCAAGGATTATAATCAATACACTCCATCTCATTTTTCTACTGTTTATTATTTCAAATATTCATTTATTTTCTTGTTTCATGACTTGCGAATGTAAAAGACTGGCTTTCATTGTTGGTCTTTTTTTTTTATATAATTGTAATAATTAGATTTTGGTGAAACGATTTGTCTAAAAAAAAGAGGATGTAAATCAATAACAATATTTCTAAAATATATAATTATTTCTTTGAAATTCACTATGAATTCCACTACTTATGATACAAAAAAGATCATTTTTCCAACAGGTGAAATGTTGATAATGCCACTCCAATTCATATATGGCCCATAATATATCAATCAAATGTCGAAAATCCTATTGTTGATCCTTTCATAATCCAATTCCTATCGCTCTCAATTTCCTCCAATTATCAATTTGTTTCTTTTTTTCTTCTGGCTAATTATTTGATCCTTTTTCATGTTCATGTAGGGTCCTGATGTTTCATCAGCGGACCCTGAGCTCTTCAAGAACTTCATCAGAGTCCTCTGCAACGCCAACACCTCGGAAGGGTTCCGACCGAATAGAGACGATGTCCTCCATGGCCGAGGTCTACTTAAACTACGGCGAGCTTGGCCCACCTCGCTTAGGTCTTGACCCTGGCAACCGCACAATCCTCGCCTTTTTTGCGGGTGGGTCCCACGGTCCCATCGAGAGCTCTTGCTCCAGCACTGAAGGACAAGGACACAACCGACGTCAAGTGCACGAGTATCTCCTTAAGGGGCCAGAACTACAGTCCAGCTGATGGGGAGGAGCAATACTCGCTGTGCCCTGTGACGGGGTTTGAGGGTCGCGAGCCCAAGGATCGTGGAGTCAATCCACGCGGAGTTGCGTCCGTGTCGCGTGATCATCAAGGACAGTTACTTGTTGGCCATTCAGCGACGTTGCTCAATTGGAGGCAAATTCTCGTATTCGGATACCAGTGCAGAAAAAATAAAGGACATCAAGGCCATTTTGGAAGCGATTCCGTACGACGAGAGTACTGAAGCTGCAGAAGGCGGGTGGCGAAGGTTCGCCAGCACTTCGAGCTGGCATAGGCCTCAAGCACGTTCGATCAGTATTCACGATGGCGCTGCGCGCACTCTGTGTGTGCTGATGAGGCGTGAACGTGAAGCTGGAGCGAGAGATTATTTAGTTCTTGTGTCCTTGGTTCTGCGAGTACAAACAGTTAAAAGAGATGATCAAAGTTCGATAACAGCAACTCAAATGAGAGTTGATAATTTTCAAAACTATTCGATAACTTGATTGGATAAGTATTGGTACAGTTATTACACAACAAAAATTTGTAATTTTCATATAATTGCATAGTAAATTTGTGTGTGTTGGCTATAAAATGATAAATGAAAGTCTGGTGTATGATAAGAGATTATTTTTGTCCCACCTCGAATCCAACAGAATGGGGAAATGACACTCGGCGTCTTCCCCTCTTAAGGATGCAGCCTCAACACCAAACCAATATTAACATGTCGTCCGAAAATATATCTCTATTTAAATATCTAATAGAATGAAAACTGATTACAGGATTAGAGTTTCTAAAATCTCTTAACAATATGTATATTTTCCGAAACTAAGAAAACTGTACACCTCAACACGTACTATTTCAAACATATCCAAACTACCTAATATTTGTGATTCACAAACTCAGCAACTCAGACTACCAAAGAGTTTCTTGTTATAACGCTCTTGTACTATTAGTCGTTAACAATAAACCTGTCATCCGATAAATATATCTCCAATTAAAAATCTGAAAATCTGAAAAAATAGAAAGTTAGTCACAAAATCAGAGTTTTGAAATCTCCTAACAATATGTATATTTTGCCGAACTAAGAATTAAAACCTCAACATGTACCATACAGATCAGACATATCCTAACTATCCATAGTCAACATATCAACAAAGCTCAGCTACCAAAAGTTTCCCGTTGATAACGCTCTTGTACTACTTGTCGTGCGGAGCTAAAGATAACTTGAAAAGATTTGAAGGAGAGATGGATGAGCAATAACCACCGTTTAGTGAGCAATTTATATGTACAAAATGCACAATGAGAACTTAATAATCCCAAATCCGGTTGATTATATATATACAAGCGTCAAAATATATGGTATACTATTCTGTGTAGCAATTTTTCATCCACAGACAGTCAAGTAGATAGGACAGAATAAATATTTGACTCATTTTTCTATTTATATTTTATAAAATTCTCATCAAATCACAACATTGATTCATATATCAATGGTCTAATCTAATGATCAATCTCACATCAATTAGACGACGATGGTCCATTTCCATCGACTAATCTCAAATCAATGACAATGGTAATATTTCTAAGACCAAACTCATACTCAAATATCTAACCATGATTATGCATATTGCCCCGTGATAAGGCAACCAAGATTCCTCTCTCGACAAGGTCACACCTATATGCCGGTGGCTTGGCCCTCCAAGGATTTCATAGCACTAGTAAGGTATATACCTACAAACCCCTCACCGGGTTCACAACGATATTGGAGTCACCACACAATCTCACGAAATCATCATTCAGACATCACACAAGCAAATTTGAATCGTCGTACACAATACGTTTTCACAAACCATTTACATATCATCTTTCTCACACATATGAATACATTTCACAGCTATACATATAACTTTTCGCAGCTCAATTTAGCCGCGCTTTCGTGATTTAGCCATGCCATGAAAACCAAACTACGGTTTCTTATGTCTCTTTCTGCCGGTGGGACTTTCTAGCTGCACTTGTTGCTTGGCCCCCTAATGTGCACTTCCGTGTGGAGTGAGAGGAGAAGGTTGAGGGGTGGGTTCTGTTGGGTCTTGACTTTTTCTATTTTTTGTTTATGTTGTCTTTTCAGATTCGCGGATGAAGGGTGAGGAATAGATGGCCATCTTGTTT
>JAGVVM010002618.1:0-31154 GCA_019149425.1 Psidium friedrichsthalianum
CAATATCCCAAGCTTAGCATGGAAAGTATCCCAATTCAACGCATAAACAGAAAGTGCAAAAGAGTGCATGATGATGAAGAAGCAGCAAACCCTCTTGTAGACCACGTATCTATATTACATATTTGGGAAATCACCTGTTCTTGCCAATGTTTGTCCGCGATAAGAGGCCCAAAAACGGAGTTCTAGGGTATCGTTGGGACTATCAAGCAATTCCGACTCCAATGCATTTTCATCGCGTCCAATTCGAGCAAGGAAATTTTTCCACTCATCTGGGGAAATGTTATTTGATGCATTCAATGAGAAATTAATTACAAAATTTTCGATCATAAGAAAAATACTGCAAACGCTAACATTTAGCAGAGACCAAATGAACCTTTTTTTGCCCATAAATCTATCAAGATCAGTATATCAACTCAATAGCTTAACTGCACTACATCCACGAACAGGTACTATTCATCACTATGGATGGTTTTTGCACCGAGTTCTTCAATGATACACATTTCTTATATAACAAGACAAGTCCTTTCTTATTTGCTCCACTTTTTCTCACTACAAATATGGAGTGCATACACTCCTCCAATCATCCGTATTGACTGGTCAGCATTGAACATGCTCAATCAGACAAATTCTTTAGCCTGGAATAATGAGTCCACCAGGGGACAAAAATTTGAAAAATGCAGCAAAAAAAAACATTGAGCAAAATTGACAAATTCAAGCACCTTCTAGAATTTCAGCAAAAAAGAGAACTTCTGGAAAGCTCTAATAAACACAGAAAATTGATGGTCCATCATGGATATCTACAATCAAAACTATAAAAGCAGTAGACTAAATAAACATGACAAGAAGATCTATTTAAGTACCTGGAAATATCTTCTGGAGGTAAAATAAAATGGATATTCCATCCTCATTTTTCTTCTGGAGTTCAGGCAAGCTATACAGTACAACCTCAGAGTAGTATGGAGTGAAAACACTGCATATAAGGTAATCACAATATATTCAGTGATGTAGCTTTTATTAGAAAAAGAAGAAAATGCCCTGAAATAAAGCTATTGCCTGAAGGGCATCATCTCTCGGACAGGCTTGGCTGGAGGCATGTCCATAAATAGAGAGTTAGTGAAGAACTGCAGCCTACGCCTTGCCTCAAGATTCCTTGGGACATTGGAAGCAGAATCTTTTATCGTTATCAATGAATATAACCTCTTGACTAGCCCTTTCTGCAGATCAACAAAGGTTCATTGATTCTGACATGAAAAGCACAAGGCAATAACAAAGAAGGTCAAACAGTAAAGTTTTACCAGATCTGCATCCCTGGGCCACTTTAAATTTGAAAATAAACGGCCTTCAGTCCGTGCTTTGGCCAAAATATTCCACGTGTCATAGTTTTCTCTACATGAAGGCAACAGAACTTAGAAACAAAGCAAACACCGCTTTATCTAAAATTATGAAGATTTATTGCAGCTT
Organism: Psidium friedrichsthalianum; assembly: GCA_019149425.1. Lineage (NCBI taxonomy): Eukaryota > Viridiplantae > Streptophyta > Magnoliopsida > Myrtales > Myrtaceae > Psidium > Psidium friedrichsthalianum. The sequence continues at coordinate 1,462 of JAGVVM010002618.1, forward strand.
AAGCAACCTCATATTTATTGAAAGTACATCATGTCGCACAACATCATAGAGATCTTGAACAGCCTTTATCGCTCCTTTCTCCGAATCCTCTGTCTCTGACTCTTTCTGTATGATGCACATTTGAAAATAATATAACATATCAATGATGTAACAGCACAGAAGTGATCAGATAATAGCCTACATCACCATCAGCATACTTAAATCCACACATGCAATACAGCCCCCCCCCCCCCTCTCTTCTTTGCCCCTCCGAAAAAAATGCGAAAACAAAGTAGAATGGTTGAATTTTTCTCCTTCAGTATCTCCATATTTTGAGAGTTTTCCTCCAGAACTAAATCCTCGGTTGACACATAAAATCGCGAGCCAATTCATTGAAAACATTTCAGCAGTTACAGATCGAGTAGCTTGAGTTGGAATCAGCAGAAACCAAATGCTGAATTGGTAAACGCATTGAGATCACATTTTGACTCTCACAAACTCGGGATTTACTTTAGCTGCATGTTCCTACATAGGAATTTTGGGCTTAAGGAAGCCCAATCCCAGTTAAGGCAGCCCAAAAGCCATCACTCATCAAAACACAAGTTTCACAATGTGTAACGACCAAAAAAATCAAAAAAGGGAGGGATTAAACTCTTCTTCTTCTTTTTTGTGTGTGCATGTGTGGTTTTGGGGGGTTGGGTTTGTTTTTTTTTTTTTTTTTTGGGGGGGGGGGGGGGGGGGGGGGTGTGGTTTTGTTAAGGAGGATTAAACTCTTCTTTTTTTATTTGGGTAATGTGGATTAAACTCTTCTTCATCTTCAGAAAAACAAACAAATCAATTCAGGTCACCGTTCACAACCAGAGTCATGGTTCTCTATGTCTTCTACGTATGCTCAACCAATCCCTCAACAAAAAGCATCAGTCCTCACCAGCCAAGAACCAACTCCAACCCATAAAGTTTTGCAATTATTTGCTTAATGCTAAGCTAGATCATTTAGTTATTTAATTATACTATTTTGCTCAAAGTTGTAATGCTAGTAATCTATTTCAAAAGTAAAACTTTACAATTATATTTATAATTTTCAGCTATTCCTAAATATTTGGAACTTTAAATGCACAATCTGCACTTTAATATACGAACCAGTTTTAGTAGTTTGGATGGAACAACTTAGCTAGTGCAGTTATGCAAATGAACTCTTAATCAATCATCATCAATATCAACATCACCTTTATCCCAAACCAGTTAGGGTCGGCGGTCGATGAACCCGAAGCGAAAAGCTTAAAATATATTAAAATAAAAGCAAAAACATGGGTATCCCAAAAATAAATATATAAATATAAATAAATAGAAAAGACTAAACAGGGCACTCTGGAACATAGGAAATCCCCCCCTCTACAATGCGAATAGCTTTCCTCCACTCCGTCCTAAGACAGACCGTACGTCAATCTATTTCCCACTTCATTAAAACTTGTTTTACTACCTTCCCCCAAGTAAGTTTCGGCCGACCTCGTCCTTTCTCCATATCGTGTTCTCGGTAACACACTTCTGTTCTTGTTGGAGCATATATGGGTCATTGTATGGGTCATAAGCTTAATGCCTCTATAGTTGCAACAGTTCTGAATATCTCCCTTGTTCTTGTAGATAGGCACAATCATACTTTTTCTCCATTCATCAGGCATCTCATTAGCTTGGAGAATCTTGTTAAATAGTTTAGTCAACCAACTTATTGCCACATTCCCTAAGCATCGCCATACTTCAATAGGCACACCATCTGGTCCCAAGGCTTTACTAGTCTTCATCTTCTTTAAAGCATCTTTAACTTCTTGTGCTCCAATTTTATGCACAAACCATCTATTTAACTCATCAGAAGCGTCCACTAAATCCACTTCACTTCTATCGCCTCCCCGTTATAAAGCTTGGTAAAATAGCTCACCCACCTTTCCTTCACTTCTTCATCTCTTACTAACAATTTTTTATTTTCATCCTTGATACATCTAATCTGGGTCAAGTCTTTACTTTTCTTCTCCCTTATCTTTGCAAGCCTATAGATATCTTTTTCTCCCTCTTTGCTCCCAAGTTTTTTGTACATATCTAAGAAAGCCTTGCCTCTAGCCTCTCTCACAACTTTCTTGGCATTTTTTCGTGTCAATCTAAAGTTTTGCAAATTCTCTTCATTAGGACATTTATGCAAACATCTAAAACACTCCTTCTGCTTAATTGCCTCCTGCACCTCTTCATTCCACCACCAAGTTTCCTTTGTTTGATGTCCGTGCCATTTACTTTCACCTAACACCCCTCTTGCCACTCTCTGTATGCATTTAGACATCTCGCTCCACATCCTATTTACTTCTCCCTCTAGTTTCCACGGTCTTTCTTGAAGCATCCTTTCCTTGAAATCGGTATGTTTTTCCTCCTTTAACTTCCACCATCTTATTCTGGGATTTTGAGCCCTGCGCGGCATTTTCTGTGCCTTATACCAAACCTCCCCATCAACTTATGTTGCGTAGCTACACATTCCCCAGGGCAGACTTTGCAATCTATATACGAGGTTCTATCCTCTCTTCTAGCAAGAAAGAAATCAATCTGACTACTATTTTGACTGCTGCGAAAAGTGATTAGATGTAACTCTCTTTTCCTAAAGAAAGTATTTGCTAACATCAAATCATACGCTACTGCAACGTTCAAGATGTCTTCGCCACCCTCATTCGTAGTCCCATAGCCAAAACCTCCATGAACTCTATCAAAACCTCCACTACTTTGGCCAACATATCCATTAAGATCTCCTCCTATGAATACTTTCTCCTCACGTGGTATCCCCCTTAAAATCTCCTCCAGATCCTCCCAAAATCTGTTCTTATCAGCTAATGGCAATCCAACTTGGGGCATACGCACTAAGAATGTTTAAAATCAAATCTCCCACTACCAGCTTAATCAAGATAATCCAATCGCCTGATCTTTTGACATCAACAACTTTATCCTTGAAACTTTTATCGATCAAAATCCCAACTCCATTTTGACTCTTTTTTTATGCCTGTGTACCATAGCTTGAATCTAGTACCTTCCACTTCCTTAGCCTTTTATCCAACCCATTTAGTCTCTTGCAGGCAAGCACCTTGACTAATCCTCCTAGAAGGGCTAGCGCAACTCCCTCAACTTACCCGTTTCCTATGTTCCAACACCCCAAGGTTCGAATCCTTGCTCCTTGAGCATTTTTTGCCCCCCACAGCTGGGCCATAAAAGTGTGAGGACCCTAATTCACTTTTCACCACATCCGAGCACCAATTGGTCACCGATCACAACCAGAGTCATGGTTCTCTGTGTCTAGCTTCTTTACCCCTCAACAAAAAGCATCAGTCCTCACCAGCCAAGAACTGACTCCAACCCATTTTTCTGCAATTATTTGCTTAATGCTAAGCTAGATCATTTATAGAATTATACTAGTTCCAACGAAAAATCTAAAGTAATCTATTTCAAAGGGGATAGCTCTTTTTTTACGGCCGGCTCCTACGCCTGGACGCCAACCCTCCTCCTTTAATTTAGGAACCAGTTTTAGTAGTTTGGATGCAAACATAGGAGGAGTAATTGCTACGTTAAGTCCTAACCAATTTAATTTAAAGCCCTAACCAGTAGTGTTAGTAATTGCTACGTTAAGTAGTTTGGAGCTTTATAATTGTATATGACATTAGCATCGATCTAACAGTTTTACAATTCCTTAAGATTCTATCTAACAGACATTTCGACGATCTTGGGTGAAAAGGTGAGTTTGGAAAGCTCAAGGCCACTGCACCCCCACTGGACACCAAGAGAAGAAAATCTGAATATAAAACGTTTATGAGGAAGTAGTTTGATACTTCTATTGATAGAATGAAACTATCCTTCCAGCCTCCCCACACACTGCTAAAAAGTATAATAAAATAAAAAACATCTTTGCACTTCAACTTCCCCCAATTACTCCATTTGCGGAGAATATATTCACGGAAAAAAAATAAAGGAGAAGAGAAACAATTATAATGATAAAAACCTAATTAAAGGCACAAGTTGCAAAGACAGGACATGTAAAAGCTTATATAGAAAATAGATGATCACTGCATTCTGCTTATTGTCTTCAGAGAAACTTTTAACCTAAAACCAGCATTTGATAAATTATGAAGGCACAACCAATAGCTCAAAGCATGCCTAAACATCATGACTGCCAACGCAACAAACAGTATCTTCTCCACAGTCTGCAAAGCATGATAAAATCCAGCAGTAGGGGCAGTATACAAACCAGCATTCCCATGAGTGCTGTTACTCTCGAAATCACTAACGACAGCTTATTCATTTGAAAATCCACTAGAATGCTCCTTTTTTTCATACTTGCTTCAATGTCCTCATATACTCTCTCAACCCTGGCACAGGAATAGGACAACCTTTAGACAACTTAACTGTTCAGTAGCTGTGACAATTGACCATTTTTCTTAGGGGTAAGGTAATTCTACTGAAGGCCTCAAGAAACAAAAGAAAGAGCTCGATTACAAGACAAAGCAACTACAATATCAACTCAATTGAAAATTGAAATTACAAATATGCTTACCACATCCTTCCTTCTCCATCAAGTATTTCCGTCAAAATATACTTGATGGAATAAAAGCACTCCTCCACAGCATATTTCATGTAGTCATCTCTGCAGATCCTTTCCCATAGCTCGTCTTGCGACGACTCTCTACTCTCAACAGCGATGTCCTTTGCTATAAATATCTGCATTTATATCAACAGAAACATGAACTCTGCAAAGAGGCAAAGATGCATGTTACAGGATAAATGCATGAATCAATCTCTGGAGAAGAAGGTGAAGATATCGTTTTTACATTGACGAAGGGAAAACTGGAGGGGACTTACCTTGCTCGCAAGAAGAAAGAGGGGCCATTGCACCAAGGGCAGTTTCCAAGAATTCTTAGGCATCAAAAGTAACTCCATTTCTCTTGAACAAGCAAGTAATACTATAAAATAAGTATCTTAGAGCAAACAAAAGCAAAATCTAATAGGTAGATTATGTATCATAGAAATGAGAAATTATCAAAGCCACCCCTTACGGTTAGTGGCAAAATCAAAGCATATCTCTATGCTTACAGATTAGTGATATAGTCTTCTTCTCTGAGGTTCTTAATAATTTCATTCCAGAAGGGGGCAAATTGAGCAGCATCCACTTTATTCTTCTCCACAACCTTTGCATGAATAAAGTCAACAAGTACCTTAGTATTCAAGCGCACAGACAAACTTCAAAAATATATGCTTGGAAAGATGATGCCATATGTAAGCCCATGGGGATAAAATACAGCTTTTGCATAAGTATCAAAGGATCTTAAAGAGCATTCTATGCTTGTCATAGCTTTCTATGTTTATCATAGTTCAACTAGAAAGAGAGTCACCTGGTTGGAGAGGCGATTTGAAGTCCTGAAAAAGATGAGACCATAAAGAAATAAGAAGGTATCCAAGTGCAAAATATTGCTCTCTAGGAACAGAAGAAAAGCTGCAAATTATCATGAGACATCAATAGAATAAAATGGGACAATTAAGGTCAGACCTGTTTTGCAAGTGGAGCATGAAGGTGATCCACAAATGCACTGGGAAATTGCTCGAAAAGTCTGTGGACAGCTTCCAGTGATCTGATCTGGAATATTACAGCATACATTTGACTTTCAGAAAGTAAATGGCTAGAAAATTTAAGCAAAAGGCATAAAGATTAAAATAAAATAATAATGAAAAACAAACAAACATGCAAATGGGTATGTCCTCCGTGTACTTACAGGTGAAGAGTAAATGGGGAAGCAAGAAAGTATTTTGGATGAGAAAAATTACCTCCCCAAGACGATCTCGTGCCCCGAGTAAAAATCCCCACACAGCAGATATGATGGTGTAAAACACATAAATATCCAAAAGATATATCTGAGGAAATCAAATAAGCAACAAAGGAACCAAAAAACATCAATGAACACAATAACAACATGCTTTCAACAAAAAAGAGCATAATTAAAATGACAATGTCAAACAACAATATAGAGTATACATGCGAAAGGAATTCTTATCAAAAGTATATGGTCCATTTGGAGTGGTCATGGCTTTTGGAGTTGTTGGCTTTCAGTTGTGGCTTCAATTCAACATCTTTCTTTTTTGGAAGTTCTCACTTTTCAACTATCATTTTTTAGGCTTCTTGGCCGAAGAAACAATCAAAGTATGTTATTATTCTCCATTTTAAATTGCAACTTTACAAATTTTTCTACTTAAAAACCAAAAGCGAAAGCTAGAAGCTGGAAAGAATTAGCTTCTTTTTACTCAATTCTCCCTTTTCTATTCATGTGAAATGGCAGGTCCTCCCTCCACCACAAAAGAAGAAGAAGAAGAAGAAGAAGATACCAAGAGCTGCTAAACTATCTCAAATTCAGTATAAAGGTCAATAATGCAATGACATGACACGAAGGATAGATGGAGACATGACACGAAGGATAGATGGAGGTCGTGGTAGGGTCGTGGTGGTGATGTAGTGCTGGAGATGCTGCTAGGAGATTGTGGTGGTTACAGTTGTGAAGGAAGTAGTGGTGTAGGGGAGTTAATAATGATGAAGCTGCTGCCAGTAGTGTGGGGGTCAGAGGCAATATGTCATCGCTTTATTTGGAATTAAAACTTCATTTTCTCAAATTACCAGCCTTAGCCTTCCCATCCATCTAACATAGCATAAAACATCCATCAGTTTCTGACAAACCCAATAACTAGTTGAATTACATCTTTATGATCAAGCTATCTTAGAAGGTACAGGGGAAGGAGTGAACCAAAGAACCTATCTCACATCCTACCACAAACAAAGTAATCTGCATAATTTCGGGCCAGTGGGGGGTCTCAATGACTTCACAAAAACAGAGGAGAAAACTGAAATAGGCATCCCAACTTACAGCAACCACAGGCGCCCATAAGGTGGCAACTGTCAAAGCATTGTGGTTATCTGCGATGAAATGAACATTATAGACAACAAAATGACATCAACAGGAGAAACAAATGGAGATAATGAAAAATGCAAATTATCGAGCAAAACAAAAGATGCTAAAGCTCGCCTTTCAGTTACCCTCTTTATAATTAAAGAAGGAAAACGGGGCAATCCCAATACACAGAGCTCCCACTACGAAAGAGTGAGGAAAGGACCGTCCATCATATGCACCTTTCCCCTTGATATTGACACACACACACACACACACACACACACATATATTTGTGAATCTGTTTTCACAACTCGAAGCAATAGACTTCAATTAAAAGGTCCTTAAATACAACATTGAACCTTAAAGCAAAGCAAGAACTCTAAAGGGAGCACTAAAAATAGATAGCCTGTCTTGTCTTTTGTTAACTTGCACACGACCATCCCTTCCACACAGCTAACTCTCGTCTATTACAAGACAATTTAACATACTTGTAGATGAATCAAATGCCAGGCATTGAAAGTTTCTTCAGAAAATGCTAGAGAGAGGTTTACGTCAAATTCAAACAACATGCGATACCAAAGAATGCATATTAACATAAAAAAAATTTGGTTTGAAGCCAAGACAGCATCGCAACACAGAACTGCCTTACTTTTTGATACAAAATCATGCCACGAATATTGCAGATTATCCTCTTTAACTATATCTCTTGTTGGCTTCACTAAAGGCTGGATCTGCAAATTCAGGATTCAAAGCAATTTAAATACATGCAAACATCAAAATCTCATGACAATAATTATTACTAGAAGAGAAGTCACAAACCTGAAGAAAATATGCAAAAGAAAACTTTGCACTGAATATGACCAGCCAAAAGATCATGTACCTGCAATTTTAAGATCATCCATATCAGAAAATAAACTTAACTCGAAGTTGATGTTCTACCAACAATATTGAAACTACTGTAATAGACACAGAGAGATATGGAAACAAATAACGCAGATATGAGCAATGAAGTTAAAGCTGAAAAAAAAAATGGATAGCCCAATTAGACATCTGAATATTACTTGAAAAAATCACTAGTCCTCTCATACATGCCACGTCCCACATAATACCTTTCCTGTAAAACAAAAAGCCAAACAAAACAGAAAGAGCAAACTGTCAACTATAAAATAATACACTAGTTGGCAAAAGAAACACACGGAAATAAAAAATAACCTGGCGCAGCCACTTCAGGAAGCGAATCAAAGGCCAGTGATCACATTGATTTGTCAAACGATGGCAGGCTGGTATCCGCATTAACATACTAAGAAATAACTGGAAACCAGCATAGATGACGATAACAATCAAATACAACCTATATACAAACGAATCCGTTGGATTCTGCTCCTGGAGAGCCTTCCTGCAGTGTATTCACACCGCAAAATGAGGGAGTTAACTATGCTAATAACTGAATACGAGTCAAGGGAAATTGACAACTAGGACGAATAAAAGAATACATACACATAAGGAAAGATAGAAAAACTGAAGCAACAGTAAACCAAAGGAAGCGGAGAAAATTCGAGAGACTGCAAGACGCCTTGTTGTTGAATATGCACCATACATCATCACAATATCCAGGACACCTTCATCATGGAAAAGCAACTTGATCAGGCAAAATAATGAAGCATCAAGAGTAATAGCATCTATTGAAAGGTGAGATCTGCGAAAAACTTAAGAGTTCTATGAGAGAAAACCATCAGAATGAAAAAAAAAAATAGTCGGTAGTTCATTGAGAAAACACACTTTCAATAAATTCATCACCACGAATGTTGGCCCAGACTCAGAAGCTCCATAAGAGTATTGGAGTTAAAACGCCCGTCGTTGAAGGCAATATCGTAAGTCCCTAAAGCAAGAGTGCAAAATATCACGTCAAAAAAAAAATTAAGTCTTCATCATCACTCTATAAAAGTAGCAACTATATAATTATAGCCCACGCAAGAAACATCTTTAGACTGGCATTTCTCCAAAAGAAGGCAAGAAAATCCACAGAAGCCTTGAATAATCAAAAATCACAATGAAAGGAGACCAAAAATGTCATAAAATAGTTCTAGCAGGGAGAGAGGTACATTCGACCTTGAAAAGCCTCAAAAGCTGAGTCACAATATAAGAGAATGCAATAAGCGCTTGACAAAGGAGAGGGAGGGAGGTAGATGAGACACATGAGACAGTACACAATTAAACAACACAAAGCATGAGATTAAGCATGCAAACAAACCATACGCATTTTCGACCCGAGAACAGAGATGGAGTAGAATTATGCTTCAACGTCAACTTTGCAGATTGAAAGGCATATAAGCAATCAAAAAGCTAATGCAAAATAGATTTAGCATTTTGTTTTCACAATATGAGCCGTGGAGACTAATACATAAACTGACTGAGTTAAGAGAGCACATCAAGTAGACAAAGAAAAACGGAGTTATTTAAATTAGACTCATGCAAACCTGAAACATCATAACAAGAAAGATCCAGAGTCGATGGAAGCTATGGTACAGATGAAGGAAAGTGCGGTGCTCCACAAATGATGTTTTACCCCGGCGCTTATTACCACTAGTTTGAAGAAGAATCTGTATTACGCAAACGGAAACAAAATAAATACTGGTCAACATGCATAGCAGAAAAAACAAATGTAAAGGCTGGGTTTATACCTTAGTCCTTTGTTTGGGCTTTTGAAAGAAGGAGGAATTTTTTCGCCATGGCCAGCTCAGTTCAAAGCAACGAGTGACCTGCCAACAGTGCCATAACATTTAGCCAACCATCAAAGCGAAAACTAACAAAAGAGACAAAGGCAGATACTAAACACTACCAGAAGTATTCATTGAAATCATCATAGTTTCTCCAGGAAGAATGCGGAGCCCTGCCATTGTCATTGTTTGCAGCCTCCTGTATGTTACACGTCATAAGGATAAACTGGAAAGCAGGAATTGATGACTAAAACTCACATGATGCAAGTGAAGATGTAGTTCAGGTTTTCTCAACAAGAGATGGAGCATCTCATCACAATCTATGGTCAAGATGGCATTCCGCCATCCTCTTCAAACAAAATAAACACTGTAGACGACACTCGTGATTGGCAAATCAAAATTCCCGTACTAAATGTACGCAATAGAACCTAAACATAAAAAAAAACAAAATTTTCACCAGGCCCGTTTATCATCAGGACACTGCAAAGGGAAAGACAATTGCCAGACATTGGGACTGAAAGGTCATATTGCCAAGCATAGAGATAAGGACACACTACTGAATTAAGGACATACATTTTGAAGCAATAACAATTCAAAGAAGAAACCTTCCTCTTTTCCACATAGATAAATGGAAAGGTAATTTGGAAAGGACAATCATTCAAAAGAAAAAGCAAGAGTTCAACGTTTCGCTTCTCTCATTCACTGTACAAGAAAAGACAAATTTACAACTTTATGTCAAGAAAAATCCGTGGCACAGTTTCAAAGAAAACAAACGCATGGCAAATAAACTCCTCGTATTATTTGTTGTTAATTGTTAAACTGCTAAATGGCAATCTTCCACTCCAGACCATTCCCATGTCACGCAACCACTCTCTTGTGGTCACGCCTATTTGTTTACCAAATACTAACCAATGCTACAAGACTGTACATAAAATAGTTTAGATCAGCCTGAAGATGGCAACATGAGCAAACTCAAGATCCAGCATTCACTCATTGCAAATCACAAAGAAATGAGACCAGCACGATCACTCACAAAGCAAGAAGCACAAAGTCCATATACACTCCGGCAAATTTCTTTATCTTCTTTGTAATGCATTAAAACAAATAGCCAAATTGCAGAAAGACGCAAAACATAAAACCAATTGTCAAGTATGCTGTACTTAAAAATACAGTAGTAATTAAAAACACACAGAACACCCAAGTAATTTAAAAGAAAAAGAGAAGGGCATATGTGGAAAAAAGATAATTACAAAATAAGTATGGATAATAGCTAGATCATAGAAATGCATTATTATTAAATTAATGACGCTCAACCATGATGTGTCCACTGAAGTCTTGACTCACAGTGAATTTTGAAAGTTAAAACAGCAAAACCACTAATATTCTTGCTGAGAATTGATACTGTCACATAATGGCACAATGCGATCAATGTTTGCGCTCTCCCATCAAATGAATGCCAAAAAGCTCCTTGAGGTGACAAGTCAAACAATCTATCCATTTTGTAGTTTTTGTGATCATTGCAATCTGTTCCAAAACTTTAAGCTGTTAGATGAACGTGAGGTTTAATATTTACTTATTCTATCACTCCCCCTCACACTTAGTTTGGTCCTTTTGCCTAGTACTAAGTATGGCAATATTTAATCGAAAACGCAAATGAGATCTGGAAAGATTTGAACTCAGGACCTCCTACTCTCATAACATATGAGATTTTGTGAAACCAACTATTTTAAAAGCTTAAGTTGTTAGATGAAAGCAAGGTTAATATTTAATTATTCTATCACATACTACTAAAGACCATTTTCCCACAAATGACATCTCAAAGAGGCGAAATCTAGATACTGCTTATTGTGCACATGCGTGTGTGTGAGAGTGAGTGAGAGAGTCAGAGAGAGCGTCTCCTACTTTAGCAACAAATGCATTTGCAATTGATTAGCAATAAAGCAAAGAATCTGAGGCCTACCGCTGCAACCACTTCATATAATGGAGCAATCACTTGATCAAGAAATGACGAAACACCACTATCAGAGGAACAACTATTAGCTTGCTGTGCAATCCTTTGCTTTAGTATCTCATCCATTTCCCTTGCCATCTGTGCATCAAATCATAAGAGTTCGTAGGCCGCACGGGAATTAAGTATAGTAAAAAGGAAGAAAGAACAAGCAAAACATAAACATAAAGAGAAAGTAAAAGACGAAATCTTACATGATGGAATATGTAACATAGACACTCTGGCAAGAATCGAATATTGGCAGCTTCACCCCATATTAATAAGTACAGTGAAACAAACAGCAGCTTCTTCTCCTTGCCAACAGCATCAAAACTGCAGAGATTCACAGAGTGAATTCTCAATTGCCAAAATTATGATAGGACCCCCTCAAAGTAGTACTTCAAAAGTATTGAGAAGGGAACATCAAAATATACCTGCTCCATACAGGCTGAAGGCACAAGTAGTTGCACCACTTAATATAATTATCTAGCGACTTCTTATATACATTATCGACAGTAGCCTCATGTAATTTCTGAAGTGAAACAGATAAAATCCGCCATTAACCACTAATCTTATTGAAAGTATCCAAAAATAAATTGACATCCCTGCAGTAAAATATAAAGCATTGCAATTGATCACGATTGACAACCAATGACAAACAGATGCTACAATTGAACTCTCCAATAAATTTCAAGGATTTTTGTCTCAGAAGACAGCAAAAATGATAGTGAGATTTTATTCATCATAAAAGCGACATTGTGGATCCAAAGATGTTGGTTTCTCTAGGGTCATTAGCAATTGCAGAAGAAAAAATACATTGCCAGGTAGGGGTACAGATCCTAGAGTCTCCTGCTCCTATTACAGCTTTTCTGGAAATCATCTTGCCAGAAGTTAAGCAAATTTCTCTGAAGAACTAATTAGAAGAGAAGAATAACAACCAAAGGTAGCGCTACCTACATAAGTACGGTTTGGAATTGCAATCCAGCGATACAAATGGGTAATCTTCTTCAACAGACGCTGTTGCGAAATGGAGGAATGGAGGGATTATTCTGTCACATAGGATATCGGTTCACATTTTGGATTTGACGATGGCTTTTGATAATGGAAGTGTCAATTCCATTATGATTAATTGCATAGAAAAGGACTTTCAATTTTGTGGGGCCCTCCCAGCCCAACCCTAGACACTCTTAAGCTCCTTTTCCAGACCTGCTCCTTAAAGAACATGCACATCAACAAATTGATCCTAGTTCGATTATTCACAAATGTATAATTCAATGAAAGTGCTACACCTGTTAAGCTGTAGCTATTATCAGGTATTTTTGACTTGCTAATAACAAAAACCAATGTGGTGCCAATCAGTGAATTTTTACCAATTATCAGATACAAAGAACCAAGTAATTGCTGCACAGGCAGAGAAGCATTTCATACCAGTCAAATTACAATCATGGACATTATATGCATAAGAAAATAAGCAAATACAGCACTTGAAGCATGTGAATTCAACTTGTCAAGTTAACTTACTGGTTCAGTTTCCTCAAGTATGGAAAGTTGAGACTGTTCATTTGCAAGAAGATGAGCCACATGTTCCCGCTGATTGGAAACATTGTCTTTCTGAAACCATCATGATTAAATTCTCATAGATGAACTCACATGTAAAGAAAAGCATCACTTGCTGACATAACTAGAAAAAATAAGGAAGGCCAGTCAATTAAATCAGGGGATGCAAGGGATATTGCTGTAAAATGGATGCTTCACCAGTCCATAAAGCAACTCAGTCGTGAGCCAATGACCAAGCCCAATTGATACATATGTCCATCAATAGTCGAAAATGTGACGAAGACAGAACACAGGCCATGACACAAAGCACATGCTAAACTAGACACAAGATTTGGCAAACAAAAGTAGAACTTAATTTTCATAGCATCTGACAAACCTGATACAATATAGAACGTCCAAGGTGCTGCTTACATCTTCCAAATTCGAATGCCTTGTAGGTACAGTTATATTTGGGTGAACACCACCACCAAAAACACAATATTTACCACTAATCTCCCAAATTAGAAGCTAAAACAATATCCAGACCCTAATCCTATCTGTATAATTTTGCAACCGCATACAATATATGCTATTAAGCACGTGGATTGCATAAGTTTTACGCAAAACAGAAAAGGGTCGTCACATTCCCCTCAAGTGGTCTACCATGCCAAGCATCCAAATAAGTAGATATTAGAACATTGTTAACAATACTGTGCATTAACCAGATTGAACTGTACTCACAACCTCAACAAATAGACGTTCATCAAAACTAATATACACTTGTTTCCACGGCATTGAAAAGTTTCTGTTTAAGCTAACACCTCTTCAAATACTTTTTATTCCCCATTAACCACCTAGAACTAACTAGATATATCCATATTAGTTCAAAAATGCATACCTGAAGAACAGAAAGCCTTGACATGGTTTTCTTTGCTACGTTTTACATAACCGATGAAAGAGAAAATGGTGAAGGAGGAGCAAAAGTTATCATGCAGGATAGCCATCTATTTACACATAAGCAATCGTACTAAACCATCCAGAGTATCAAAAGGAGATTCAGGAAGCAAGTCATCACCCAAAAACAAACTGAAATCCGAAAAACATAATGAAGAAAATGAATATATCTGCATGTCTTGTAGCAGGAAGAGGATAATCTGCAGGCAACTCTGGCAGGTCCCTAAAGTAACTTAGAGCTGAAACTGCTGCCCGAACCTAACAAAAAGTTATTGTGTAAGACTTTTCCAAGTAAGGAAAATGACCAAAAACATGGCAGCATCTGGTCATGTAATGAAAATTGAATAACCTCGGAGAGTTGCTATCACATTTGTTGTGCTTGGAGCGTCCAAAGGTATAATATTTATAAGCAACAAGATCCTCAGTCATGGCAAAATCAGATTCCATCATTCGTCTCAGCTGCCAAAATGAGTGTCATCTGACTAATTAGTAGATAAGCGCAGCTCACAATCAGATGCACCGTTCATTCATTAAGATAACAATAAACAACCACATGCACAAACATAAAAAGCAATAAAACTGTCGAAATGTAAATACTAGAATAGGAGAATTAGTTTAGATTCCTTAAATTAAGGGATTTAGTTAGTCAGCTTTCCTGATTTAGTTCTGATTTAATTGATTTGTTTTCGGGATTGTTTTCCTTTCTTATCTCTTGTAATCTCCTATTTATAGCCATGTAACTTCAAGAGAGAAAATATTGAATTTTCCCATCATTATTCGTGTCATGGTATCAGAGCCTTAGGGCTGTTTTCTGGGAAATTCTGATTCAATAGGCCTTCATTGCCTTTCCTCTTGGTGTGCCTTTATTGCCGCTGATTACCCTTTTGCTTTAGGGTTTGCTGTGTTTTTCTCTGCCGCCTCAGTCTTGATTTCTTTCATCTCCCACTGCCGACCCAACTTATCCTGTTTTTCCCTCATCTACTCATCATGTCCACTAATGAAACCAAGTCCACCAACACCTCTTTGTCAGAGGATGTTTCTGCTGCCCAGAAAACGGGAGATATGCAGAATATTAGGATGTCATACCGGCTTAATGGGAAGAATTTTCTCAAATGGTCACAAGTTGTCCGTACGTATCTCAAGGGCAAGGGCAAACTCAGCCATTTGCTTGGAACCGGACCAGAAAAAACAGATCCCAGATTTGCTGCATGGGATGAAGTGGATTCAATGATTATGTCTTGGCTATGGGACTCTATGGAACCGACCATTAGTGACACTTGCATGTTTTTGAACAGTGCAAAAGAGATATGGGAATTTATCCATCGCACATACTCAAAGGCTCGTGATGCGGCGCAGATTTATGAAATCAAGGTTATGACCGCGGCTTTGAAGCAAGGGGACAAGACTGTTACAGAGTATGCTAATACTCTACAAACCCTATGGCAAGAACTCGATTATTACCGAGTGTTTGAGATGAAATGCTCGGAAGATGCAGCAATTCTCAAGAAATTCATTGAAGCGGATAGGGTGTATGATTTTTTGGCCGGATTGAATCCGGAATTTGACTTGGTTAGAGTGCAGATTATTGGCAAGGAAGAAACACCCTCACTGGAAGAAACAATCTCCTTAGTTCGGGCAGAAGAAAGTAGACAAAGTTTGATGCTCGAAAAACAACCAACCTCGGGTGGAGCAGCCTTCATGACAAAGACTGAGAATCAGGAGAAGAGCAAGAATGACACACCTAGGCATTCTGGAAAGGACAGCAAAGAAAATCTCTGGTGCACACACTGCAAGAAACCGAGGCATACAAGGGAGAATTGCTGGAAATTAAATGGGAAACCACCAAGCCGAGAATGGGGAAACAGGTGGGGACAACAGAAACCTCAAGCACACTTGGCAGAGCAGCCCAAGCCTGAAGAACACTCGGCAATAGGAGGATTCAACGGTGAGGAAATTGAGAAACTGAAGACACTCCTAGGATCTCTTGAAAAGCCTTCCGGAACCTGCTCTTTGGCCCTTTCAGGTAAACCATCATTTACTTTTTGTATAAATGCCTCAGAAAATTCTTTTGCCAACTCATGGATAATAGACTCCGGTGCCACAGATCATATGACCCCTACATCCCAAGTTTTTCACACTTATACCCCATGTCCAAGTAATCGAAAAATTACAGTAGCCAATGGTTCTTTAGCCACTGTTGCAGGAATAGGAGATATTCATATCACACCGAGCATTGTCCTTAAAAATGCCCTCCATGTACCTAAACTGTCGGCCAGCCTTGTCTCCATTCAAAAACTTACCCATGACCTTAAATGTTGCGCTATTTTTTTCCCTTCTTATTGTGTGTTTCAGGAACAGGGCTCGGGGAGGAGGATTGGACTTGCTAAGGAAATGAGCGGCCTTTACTACCTTCAATCATCTCTGCAAGATAGGAGCAATTCATCTTTGTCTTTTCTCAGTTCATCGAATAAAGAAACCATTTGGTTGCATCATTTACGTCTAGGTCATCCTTCTTTTAGGGTTTTGAAAGTTATGTTCCCTCATTTGTTCCAAGGATTAGAGATTTCTGGGTTCCACTGTGATATTTGTGAATTGGCCAAACATTCTCGTGTGTCTTTTCCTATCAGTAATAAAAGAAGTGCTCTTCCTTTTCATTTAATCCATAGTGACATATGGGGGCCATCTACTATTCCTAATGTTTCTGGGGCTCGTTGGTTTGTATCCTTAATTGATGATTGCACTCGGGTTACATGGCTCTTTCTCCTTAAACAAAAATCTGAGGTTAGCACTGTTATACCTAATTTCCACTCAATGATTCAAAACCAGTTTGGGGTTAAAATAAAAAGCTTTAGGTCTGACAATGCTAGGGACTACTTCAATCAGATTTTGTCGCCCTACTTTCAATCTCAGGGCATTATCCATGATTCATCCTGTGTTGACACACCTCAACAAAATGGGGTCGCAGAAAGGAAAAATGGGCACTTACTGAACACTACCCGAGCCTTACTTTTCCAAGGAAATGTTCCTAAATCCTATTGGGGGGAAGCTGTTCTTACAGCCACACACATGATCAATCGCCTGCCCTCACGTATCTTGGAAAATAAAAGTCCCATAGAAACCCTTAATAGCTTCTACCCTCACTTCAGAACATCAAATGGCCTTATACCTCGGGTTTTTGGGTGCACTGCCTTTGTTCATGTTCACAAACAACATAGGAGCAAACTCGACCCTAGAGCCATCAAATGTGTCTTCCTTGGTTACTCGTCCACTCAGAAAGGGTACAAGTGTTACAATCCCATATCCCGGAAGTTTTACATTTCTGCTGATGTCACATTTACTGAACATAAACCCTTTTTCACCAAGTCCTCTCTTCAGGGGGAGAATTCAATGATTGAAGACAGTTCTTGGGAGTTTTTTGAACCACTCAAAAACCTGGATATTTCGTGTACCCCAATTCGGAGTGTTGAAGAACCTGAGTCTTTGGAACCAAACACATTGGAGTCACCTAACTCTCATTTCCCTACTGAACCCGAGTCACCTTCTGTCCCAGTCAGTGCTCCTAACAACCTTTCAAAGTTCTCTCAGGTATACTCACGAAGAAAGGCCGCTCCAACAAAATCGACACAAGTCCAAGAATCCAACTCCGACCCTGGGAATGAAGTCACGGTAAGATCTGATCCTTCTTTCCTACCTTTTGAAACACCTAGTGATCCAACTGATGATCTTCCCATTGCTATTCGGAAAAATACCAGAGAATGCACAAAACGACCACTTTACCCGTTATCTCACTATGTTTCCCTTGATCGTCTTTCACCAACCCACAAAAGTTTCATTGTGAGTCTAAATACCATTGCTATCCCTAAAACTGTTTCTGAGGCTTTATCAAAAAGGGAATGGAGGGATGCTATGAGAGAAGAAATGAGTGCGTTGGAAAAGAATAAGACTTGGGAGATTGTTGATACACCGAAAGGGAAAAACATTGTTGATTGCAAGTGGATTTTTACAGTAAAGTATAAGGCTGATGGGTCCCTGGAGAGATATAAGGCGAGATTGGTGGCAAAAGGATATACCCAGACTTATGGGGTTGACTATCAGGAGACGTTTGCTCCAGTTGCGAAAATGAATACTGTGAGAATCTTGTTATCATTAGCAGCTAACCTGAACTGGCAACTTCTACAGTATGATGTTAAGAATGCATTTCTTCACGGTGATCTAGATGAAGAAATTTTTATGAATATTCCACCAGGATTTGGAGAATATACAGGCAGCAAGGTATGCAAGCTAAGGAAAGCTCTTTATGGATTAAAACAATCACCTAGAGCGTGGTTTGGGAGATTCGCAAAAGTCATGAAGGAGTCGGGGTATAAACAAAGTCAAGGGGACCATACTCTCTTCATCAAGCATTCGGCAGCAGGGGGAGTAACAGCTCTTCTGGTTTATGTGGACGATATCATAGTCACTGGAAATGATGAAAGAGAAAAGCACGAATTAAAGCAGAGGCTGGTAAAAGAGTTCGAGATCAAGGAGCTAGGGAAATTGAAGTACTTTCTCGGTATTGAGGTGGCATATTCTACACAGGGGATCTTCATATCTCAACAGAAATATGTAACGGATTTATTGATTGAAGCAGGAAAGAGTGGGTGTAAACCGGTCTCTACTCCTATGGATCCAAATCAGAAGTTGGGGGAAGCTAAGGAAGAACCAACTGTTGACAAGAGAATGTATCAGAGGTTGGTTGGTAGACTTATATACCTAGCTCACACTCGACCTGACATAGCATACTCAGTGAGTATGATCAGTCAGTTTATGCACGATCCGAGAGAGCCTCATCTTCAAGCTACTTACAGAGTATTACATTACTTGAAAGGCAATCCAGGGAAAGGAATTTTGTTTAAGAAGAATGACTCACTTGCCTTAGAAGCCTACACTGATGCTGACTATGCCGGTTCTCTAGTGGATAGGAGGTCGACTACAGGGTATTGTACTTTCCTGGGAGGTAATCTAGTGACATGGAGAAGCAAGAAGCAAAACGTGGTGGCAAGGTCATCTGCAGAATCAGAATTTAGGGCTATCGCTCAGGGATTGTGTGAACTCCTATGGCTGAAGATCATTCTGGATGATTTGCGAGTCAAATGGAAAGGTCCTATGAAGCTCTATTGTGACAACAAGTCTGCTATCAATATTGCTCATAATCCTATTCAACATGACAGAACAAAGCATATTGAAATTGATAGGCATTTCATTAAGGAAAAATTGGAGGAAGGATTAGTATGCATGAGCTATGTACCATCAGAAAGACAACTAGCAGATGTTCTAACAAAAGGACTGAACAGTTCAAGCTTCCATGATCTGGTATTCAAGCTGGGAATGGAAGACATCTATTCCTCAGCTTGAGGGGGAGTGTCGAAATGTAAATACTAGAATAGGAGAATTAGTTTAGATTCCTTAAATTAAGGGATTTAGTTAGTCAGCTTTCCTGATTTAGTTCTGATTTAATTGATTTGTTTTCGGGATTGTTTTCCTTTCTTATCTCTTGTAATCTCCTATTTATAGCCATGTAACTTCAAGAGGAAAATTATTGAATTTTCCCATCATTATTCGTGTCAAAAAACAACCAGCGAAGTAAGCTATAGTTCATTTTAGAACGTTATTCCAGACATATGCTCAGAACACATTATTCACTCAATTCTCCTAGGACTTGGGCAGATAAATTGTTAACCCCCCCCCCCCCCCAGGTGATAGATGGTAGTACATCAATTTTATATGCTTTCTTTCAAAACAATGGTGATTAATCCAACCTCTTCTGGAATTTCTGCACTCAGCTGCTCCAGCACTGACCGCAAAACCTTCAGTGTTGCAAAAACTCTTTTCCTCTTGAGTCTCTTTCTCTCCAGCCTGTAATTACCATTACAATTAGTGCTTGTTCCAAAAAGCAGACAAGGAAAAGGTTCGCATGATAGGGAACTATGGCAAAATATAAAGGTAAGACACTAAACAATATCAGGATAGAGTGGTCCGGGACACTGGAGGATGTGGTACAAGATAGAGCTCAAGAGCGTATAAAGGTCCATGCAGTGAAATTCACATGGTGAAAAAAGGCTTGTCTATACTCTCTGCTATTGTCTAAGAACATGACACTTGATGCCTTTATTTATCAGCAAAGAAGCAACTAGGTGTCATTAACATAATCCTGTTTACCAATAAGTTACTCATTCATTGTACAATTGCACAAACACTGCACTCTGTTTATGAGGGCAATACCAAAAAAACCATCGGTATCTACAGGGTAAGGGAAATATGTGAAATACAGGGATGAATCTATATTTTGACCTCTGCATCAGTGAAATTCCGCATCAAGCCCAGCAACTATGAGTTTCAGCATTCTAGTGCCAGTAAATGAGTTTGCTATATGAAGCTACTATTGAGTTAGAAACACCGCCACTGAACTTCCAGAAACTGTGCCAATGCCTATCAAGCATATACATGTAAGCAGGACCTTACACGTAAACGCAGGATGTGACGTAACAATATTAACAAGATGCCCAAACTCTAAACACAATAATAGAAAAGCTGACAGAATTACAGTAATGAGTGTTAGGATTTGGACTCTTGACCTATGCTTTGGTAAAATGTTACACAAAATGCTTTCCTAAGCGTGCTTATGTATCAAGAGGAATCTACGATGACATCAAAGGAGGACCTACTAGATAAAGCGAGATACAGAGAATATTTTTTAAATTTTTTTGTGGTCAACAAAGACAGTATAATTAAGACAGTTATACGTACGTGTGTGTGTGTGTGAATGAAGAACATCCAATTAACAAATGAAGATTTACTAAGAGAGAAGCCCAATAATTTGGCCAGTCACAAAGATGGCCCCGTGACATGTGGAGTGTAAGGAAATGACATGCTACTTGAAAACATCCATGAAGTTGCACAGTTCGAAACAGTCATAAGCAACCATTTATAGAAACATAGTAATAAAAAGATTACCGTAGCCAAGTAAAATTTTGCAGCTGTCTACCTTGCTATACTGCGCTAAATGTCATTTTAAGGTAAGTAGTCGTACAAGTGATGGACTTTACCCTAACTCACACAATTAGAAGGACGAAAGGTCCTATTAAGAAATCATATCATTGCCATGCCTACTGCACTACAAATAAGTTCAAGTGACAAGGTCTGACAAATTGTTCATTGCAATCAACTTCTGCATAATCACAGAAACTAGATGCAAAAACATGATAATAAATTCATGTCTCTTCCTGTCCGGTAAAAAAAAAATTCATGTCTCTTCCTGAAACAAGAAAAATCAAGTTTAGAAACAGATCTTATCTTAAATCGCCTATGCAAAGTGAGATAACAATGCATGTCCTTTCCTCCGGATAAGACAGATGAAGATTTGACAAGGACATTCTTTAGCTAGATAGGCAACTAAAAGACCCAGAAAAATATAAAAAATGAGAAGAGTAAGACAAAACATACTCGCCAAGATTTCCAGTGCGAGCAGCAGATTCCCTCAATTTCATCTCTTCTTCTTGAAGTTTCATAACGTTATTTTTCTCTCTGTAGACTTTATAGAACTCTTGCAATCGAGCAATGTCTTGGCTTCTATCAATGGTCCCACCTTCCCTCTTTGCAAGCTTTTGCTGAAAATTAATTCAGAGAGAAAATGAAGCAGACATCTCAGAAATAAATTTGTGGAGAAAAAAAATCATAATACCACCCTCTAATACATATTACCGTCTCATACGTTTAGTAGCTATTGTATGCTATAAATCTCAAAGGGATATTCTCTGAAAGGATGTTACCTGAGAAATATTCACAGCTTAAAGAAAGAGCTTCATTGAATTTTATGTTATTTTACGTAAGAAGGATCATATTTCATTTACAGGCAAGTTGCTGTATAAAAAAGCGTACATGCATAACTAATACATAGTGGTTTAAGAGTCCCGCATGGCTTCGGAGCAAAAGAGAAATCTCAATTGAGTGATAACAGTTAATGAATGGACAAAAATATTCAACAGTCCTCGGAATAAAGCTGCTTGAGATAAACTTTTGAGGTCTTTGAATGTCTATAAGGTCTGCATTCATGTTTTGAAAGGCTTGAAAGGGGCAGAGAAAGTGGAGTGTATAATATGAGGATTGACAACAGGCAAACCGAAACACCCAACAAGAGATGATTGAGAACTGAAAACACATATTTCTAGCTTTGATGATGGTGGGAAATTACATATAAGTTGCCAAAGAACATGAATGAAAAATGTGGAAGAAAACATCTTGATTTTCGAATTCAATAAAGATAAGCCTCATCATTATGCAGGAAAATTGAACATGTCCACGATACCAAAATCCTGAGAAAAATCATAGTAACCATGCAAATGAGAGAATAGAAGACGAATGCAAAGACTTGACTTATATTACCCTGTATCAGGGCTTATCAACAATTGGGACTTGGAGCCAACAAGCAATCCCCTTGCAGCCCACTAAAATCTGAAACTTTCCGTCCCAAATGTCCCAAGAAAACTCAATACATTTTCCCCAATTATACTCACCAAGTTTTCGACCATATATCTACCACTAGAGAACACTGTTTAAAAAGCAGCTATAGAATTTCAATCATTAAATCAGAACACTGTCCAAAAGTGAGAAAAATGATAATCAAAGGAAAAATAGATTAACAGGTGGAGCCATAAAATTTACGAAGAGGCAGGAGTCAGTAGTGGAATTGTGTGACCAAAAAAGTTGGGAAGTAGGGGATAAATGGGAACAAAAAATTACGGCTGGGGTTTTCTAAGGCAGAAAGAAAATGTCTGTCCTGGGATAACAAGTGAACAAAGTTGTTCTCCTATTCATGCAAAAGGTCAGCTCCAGGGTCCACCCCAAGTAGATCTATTGAAGCAACTCGCCATGTTTATAAAGGGAAAACTTAGTCAATCTATCAGCATATGAGTACAAGGATGTGTTTCTCTGTCTTTGGATGGTTGGGTGTGTGCATGTTGCAGAGAGAGATAGAGAGAGAGAGAGAGAGAGCGTTGCATCAATGGAAAGCACAAACATACAGAATAATGGACAGTGCACATAGGTGCTTGGATGCACATCTACAATCGCCAATCAATAAAAGTAAATACAGAGAGTCTGCAGCTTGCAAATATAACACAAAGAACAGTGTCCTTCGAATACAAACCTTAATTACTGACATTAAACCAGTCTTGAATTGTAAAACACCTCTTCCTTCGCTGTTAGGATCCAGATTCTGGGCAATCGAATACGCATGCTCACACACTGCAAGTTGGTGAAAAGAATCCACAACAATTACATAAGGCAAAATCGGAGAACAACCCACGCACAATATATCCAAAACGAGTTTTTCCAGTCAGCTTGGATTCTTGGACATGCAAGGCTAACACAGTAAAGGTAGCAGTTTCAGCAACCAACTAACCTCCTAAATCAATAAATCCAACAAAATAGGCAAACAATCATATATATAAGAGGTCAGGACCTATATAAGAGCCGGTGCCCCAAAAAGAGACTAACAAAAACGAAGGAAAAAGTATAGAATACAAGAAAGAAAATAACAATGACCAAAACAATATGCAAGATTAGGAAGCGATCCATTCTGCCAGAAAATTGTATATGAATGCCATATAGTGTCCTCCCAAAATTCTTATATTTCTCTCCAACCAAATGTTCCACGTAATTTATAGGGCAGAGGACTCCAAAAGTTTCTATAAAAAAATCCACGCCCTTGCACAAAGGTTCATAAGTACTTCAGCATTGATAATGACAGCATTGACCAAATATGAACTCAAAGCAACTTAATATTCACACTTCCAATCATTAAAAGCAAAATAAAATCGTTGGAGTAGGCTTGAATGAAGTTTCAAGAAAAACAAGGAACCTAACTACACTTGATATTGTACTCTAACAGCACAGAGCACAACATTTTCCCACGACAAATAGTTTGCCATGAAATGAGTCTGATTAACCGAACCAAATTAATTTGGTGCACAAAGAGAACTTCAAAAGTGCATTTAAAATCAGGACAAGCAGGGGAGAAGATACGGCAAAAACAAAAGAAAAGTTACATACATATCCTAGCAACATTGGGGTCTTCATCTTGAATCTCATCGGCAGCTCTCAGAATTTCATCTATGACCCTGTTATTTGAAAGCGAAGACGGTACGAATCCAGCAATTCCAGTGATGGGCTGTCCATAAGCATCCGTCCCCGTCCTTTCCCTCCTCAGAGCAGCTCTCACTAGCCGCTCCCAAAGGTGCTCGACTCGAGACATCTTCTACCCTGCACACAAAAAGAAACCCAAATTCAGAGCAACCGGTCAAAACCATCCAACAGCTGAACCCAGCTCCGCCATCTACAGACCACAAATATCGTAACCTAACCAGACAGAGTATCCAAATGAATGCTCAGCGAGCATTAGCATTTCCAATCAGAAACAAGCAACTGCCATTAATTCCCATCCACTAATACCAAGAAAACTGAAGGGGGAAAAATAAAAAAACAACCCCGACAACTGCATAATGGCTAGGACAACGCCAAATTCCGAACTAAACCAAGCGAAATTCACCAGCCCACGCCGATTGGGGGGCAAAAGGAACGACTACTCCGACAGAAGATCAGGAGATCTAAATTCGCGGTCAGTTCCTGTCACTTCGGATTTCCAAACGGATTAGAACAGAACAGAGAGATTCAGAAGAAAAACGCGGACGACGGAAATAGAAGTGGGAGTGGAAGAGGCGCGGGTTTACAAGATGCGTCGCCGAACCGAGCCCAGGGAACTGAGTCGATCCCTCGCTGACTCGGGCCAAAGCAGGGTCCTCGCCTTTTCTCCTCCTCTCTCAGCTTGGAGCTCCCGGGTTCTCAACTTTTTCTTTTCTTCTCCTCCTCCTCCAGCGGCATCGAAGTCGAAGAAGATGGTGGCTTTTTCGGGGGGAGGTTTCGAAAATGGGGGAAACGGGAGAGCGGTCAGATGGGACCAGCTGGGGACTAGTGGTCAACCGGCAATAGCCAGTCGGACACGGCGCGTGGATTTGGCAAACGACTCTCTCTCTCTCTCTCTCTCTCGCTCTCGCGTTGATGTTTCAATTCACGCGGAGAAGCAAACGTTGCCTTCGGGAACGGGCCGTGGGAGTGAGATCCGGTGACTTTTCGATTAGGGCGACCTGCCGCGTGGCCACGTGGAGGTCCCCTTTTTAAAGCTCTCCATAAAAACAAAAAAAGAAAATGCCGCTTTCGTTTGAAACTTAGGAGCGAAGGAAATTCACTAGCGAGTTGAATGTACATTTATGGATAACTATAGTCTTTCAAATCACAGAGTATCGACATTGGGAGAACGGTGATTACGTTTAAACCTGTAATTTTTCTTAATCATTTGAAACTCGAGCACTGGACCGCTTGCTAAAAACACCGCAGCGGATTATGCTGTCTTGTACTTATCTTGATTGTCTTTAGGCCCATCCAAATTGGCCTCTTCCTCATATGGTTCAGGATTAGAAGATGGAATCCATAATGAGGGCCTCTTAGGATTGTGGTTATTACATATTATATATACATATATATCATATTTAATGCGAGGCATTGGAACTTGGTCGACGTGTTTACGTTGAAGATGTCGAAGATTGAGAGAATGACTTGTGCACATATAGATTTCGTCACGATAATGATCAGAAATTTCAATCATGTGCTAGCTCGGCAGAATAGTCATAACTCTGTCGATACATATCGGATTGACCTGATTCTAATGCCAAAAGTTCAAGGACTCTTAGATCTACACAACTTTCATGTTTTGAGTTTTTTGAGATAAGCGTTGTGGGTGTATCGATGATGAGGAAAAGTTATGGACAAAAATAGCGAAAACAAGGAGGACTAACGAATTTAGAGTTAAAGCACAAGTCTCCAGGTGTTTAATGTATTTCCAATCCATAGGTCTAATTGTGTCTTCTAGTCACATGTCCTTATGTTGGGAAGTTCCCGTGTCGTTAATGCTTTGTCAAATTTTTATGTGTTAGTTCCTCTATATAAAGAAGAAAAAATCTCAAATGTAAGCAGAGACGGCCTTCGTATGAGCAAATCTATCCCGACATCTGTATCATTGGAAGTTGGATTTCTTCATTGGTGGGGAGCCAAAGAAGAATTGTATCCTTGGCTAGTGATACTTTGTAAGCCTTGGTGGTAGCTTCTTCTATCTGAAACCGTGTCTCTTTGGCTAAGATATATGTAAGCCTTCAGGCGAATTCATCAATTCCTATCCCAATCCTTGGTTGGTATATATTTTATGCTTTGGGTGCGATTGTAATCTATCTGTATTTTCATTTACCTATAGACATCGCTCAAAACACTCTCGCTCATCCCTTGCTCGCATATATTCGATAATATTTACTTACAAATAAAAATGTCCTGAGATAGTTCCTTTCGCCGCTTTTGTTTTATTGTCGTGGAAGATATCTTTTAATTGCATTTGAAGTTGGCAGAAAATTTTCTATGGCTGCTGTGAATGTGATCTAGGGGTGAAAAATTGATAGTTGGGTTGGGTTTGGATAGGCCGGTAAATGGGTTCGATCCGTATCTACCCATTTAACTCATATTGATTCATTTATTACCTCAAATATTTAGATGACCCATGTCAAACTCAACTCACGTCCAAATCCAAACTCACCCATTTAATCAATCCAATAAACACAAAAAAAAAGGCCCAATAGATCTGAAAATCATTTTTGTCCTATATACTGACCTGCAAAATACATTTAAAAATAAACATCCGGCTCCTCCTCCGACTCCCTCGCGTTTGCACCCATCTCCATCCCCTTTGGCCTCGAAGCCGTAGCCCCACCACCTCCTTCCATCGCCAATTTCGAGCTCCCTCAAATGTTTCTCCGCATCTAGCTTCTTTCGGCTCCACCTCCAATCTAAAATGGAGGGTATTACCAAAAAAAAATATTAAAATTTTCATGATATGTCAATTCAACCATAAATATTTTTTTTGTTAATTCAGTCCTAAACATTTTGACATTTGTGCCAATTTAGTCAATGTGCCATTTTCGCTAGAAATCGTTGAGGTGGCACTGCCAACGCTTATGTGAATTTATTCAGAATATTTTAAATTTTTAAATTTTTTTAATATTACTTCCCTCTAGATTAAGGGCCGAACTTGCCGAGCTAAGTCCATGGAAAAAAAAACAAAGAAGGAAAGAAAAAAAAAAGGCAAAAAATATCAAAATATATTAGAAAATCCATGTTAGAGTTCGGCAACCAAAATTGGCCGAATAAATTAAATTGGCACAAATGCAAAGGCTGTGTTTGGTTATCAAGATAAAAATCAAGATAAAATGTATTTTATTCTATCTCGTGTTTGGTAAATGTTCAAGATAGGATAGAGGGTGATACAGGGGATATAGCCCAGATAAAAATATTCTAAGGGCGAGCGAGATAGATCCAAATAGAATTTCTTAAAGTAAGAAGACGAGGAAAATCACGTTTTTTTTCCAAAACCAACACCTTTTCTCTACGCTAGGCCGCCTCTTTGCCTCATCAAGTTGCCTTTTTCGGTGGTGGCAACAATCAATGTGATCATCTCTCCGCAGTGCCAGGTTGGGGTTTCCGGCAGCAAAGAAGAGTGTCTTTGTGATCTGTTCTTTAATTGTAATTTGATGTGATATGAGATAGTGTCATTCTTTGATTGCTTGAACATTTCAAATATTTGAAAGGGATCCGACATATTATGAAGAACTTTTGGTCTCAACTTTTAAGATAGCTCTCTTAGATGACCCGTATAAATGCATTTTAAATGTAAAAAAGGCTTAATAATTCATACTCACTCAATAAAACAATAAGTAAGGTTAGCGGGTCATTCCAAAGATCGACCCTAAATCAAAACCCTTGTTTATTGGGTCTACTCGATCAATGTCGTGTCCGAATTTAGATGGTACAAACTTTGCTCAATAATAACCCACTTGTGATAACTCATCACAAAAAATCTTTTAAAGCATTCGATGTTTTGACAAAACGGAGTTGATCTCAACTGCACCTTGTCTATACATTATTGACTTCCTCTTCACAGTTCATCAAATAATAGATAGGATACGAACAAAAATTTTTGAATTTTTATCCAATCATATATGATCTTATCATAATTAGCAATCCAGAAGCCAAACGTATTCAAAATGTTTAGGACTAAATTGACAAAAAAAAAGGATTTTAAGACCGAAGTGGAATAGGTACGATTGTTTGATAATTCTTCCTCCAAAACAAGACATGGATGTTGAATGTCTAAAAATCAAACTGCTTTGTATGCTGTCGGTGCATGGGAAACCAATTGGCTGTCACATGCAGTATTAGATAGGTTGGTTTCATTTGGGACTCGTACAAGTTTGGTTCACATGTGTCAAAAGTAGCCGAGAAAGTAGCATCGTTTAATTGGTCGATTTAGTGCGCAGACGGACTTGATCGAGTACGGGTTTGTCATATATTATCTGGTAATTATTATGTGAGTAATTAAATCAAATTCATAAATATCTGACATGCATGCATTTGGTCATATTTTTATATACAATTTAAGGAATTTATAGTCATTGATATGCTAGATGCATTTGGAGGTATTAAAAAATGTATGTTTTTTTAGACTCTTATGATTGTTCAGACTATTCTTTAAAATAATGATATCACTGCACACCTTTATTTGAAATAAGATTCTTATTTCAATTTGAACTAGTTTATTTATAGATCAATTCGAATTTTGTTGAAATTTTTCCCTATTTGTCTCATTCTCTGGATTAGAGATTTTTTTTTGGTTGGCCCTACCTTTGATTAGTGTTAAGTTGCGTGAATCGCGAGGGTTTCACCGTCAAATTACTCCAAATATTTAGGCCAAAAGATATAATAATAAATAAATTCACCCAAAAAAAGTGAGAAACCAGAAAAATTTCGCCCTGGGAGGAAAATTCCGAGGGGCGCTCGCGCGCGCTCTCTTCGCTGCGGCCCCTGCGTAGTCCATCTGTCCCGTCGCACCTGTGCTCCGATCTTGAAAAGATCAAACCCAAACTGTCTTCTCTTCCCGCGCAGGGAAGCCTCGCGAGCAGTGGACGATCGCCAGAAGTCGAGTTGCGCCGAAACCACGGACGAACTCCATGCCGAAGCCGCGCAGGTTCTCTCTTCGCCTGGCGTCCGCCAAAGAAACGCGCTCACGTCGTTTCTCATTTCGACATTTTTCCGCGTTTTCCGACTTTGAATCCCGGCCCTTGATTTTCAGGCAGGCGAGGAAGTATTAGGGAAAATAGGGTGTTCTTAGCTCCTTGGTTCGAGTGCTCGGGAAAAACGAGTTCGATTCGAATCATTAACCTCAGTGGCTTGCCAAGACAATGCCGGATTGTCTCTTCCAGGTAAGGGTGGGAATTAAAAAATACCAAGCATGACTAATCATAGCACATGTGACAAACCGTTTTAGAAGTCAACTTTCCAGCGGGCTTGGAAGGCCGAAGTCACCAATACTGTGATGTAAAACCTTGAAGGATTGAAATTTCAAGAGATGACATTGAAATCTTCCATCCTGGTTTTTCG